>CM044560.2:26774645-27061970 GCA_024416835.2 Perccottus glenii
TGGTGGAGACTTGTGTTATACGATCCACTATTGTTTATACACTCAGCTCGTAGCTTGTAGCCTCGTGCATTGTGAGTTTTTTAACCACAATCGGAGCACCGGAGTGCCTCGCCCACCAGAGGCTGCACGAGCTAGACGTTGTTTTGCATCACGGACGCTGGTAAGCTAAGGTCCATAGTGTGGTGTGCAACAGATGGTAAGTCCACTTTCCGTGTTCGACTAAACTATATATAATTTGTGAATTGCCGCCGTGTTCGGCTGAGCTAAATACATTTGGTTTGCTTTCCGTGTTTTTGGCTAAGCTATGTATATTTTGTGAATTGCCGCCATGTTCGGCTGAGCTAAATACATTTGGTTTGCTTTCCGTGTTTTCGGCTAAGCTATATATATTTTGTGAATTGCTGCTGTGTTCGGCTGAGCTAAATACATTTGGTTTGCTTTCCGTGTTTTTGGCTAAGCTATATATATTTTGTGAATTGCCGCCGTGTTCGGCTGAGCTAAGTACATTTGGTTTGCTTTCCGTGTTTCGGTTAAGCTATATATATTTTGTAAATTGCTGCCATGTTCGGCTGAGCTAAATACTATTGGTTAACTTTCCGTGGTCGGCTAAGCTGTACACTGTTAACGTGCGAAGCCATGCGACCAAATGCTAGGTGCCCGCGACCGCAGTGTTGGCTGTGTTGGTGTTGCTGTGTAAAGCCTATGATGCAGGGGCACGTATGGGACGGATGGGGAATTTCCTGTCCCATTTACTGCTGGGCCTTGCATCTTCGCTGGAGGCCACGGGGGTTGATATACCGACCCAAGCATTCATGGATACTTCTCTGCAGACCTTCGCTTTCATGTCTAGAGAGCTTGGGCGTATGATGTCGCTGTCTACGCAGGCTGTTGGCAGGTCTGGCTGGCACAATCACCACTAACGGAGACCTGCAGAACGACCCTAAGGGGCTTACCGGTTGCCCCAGGGGAGCTCTTCGGTGCAGCCGCGATTGAGGCCATACATCGCACGGCCTTCACAGACGAACAATGGCTCAAGCTGTGGACGGCCCTCTTGCTAGATCCTTCCAGGCCTGTTTTTGCCAATCCAGGCTCTTTTGCGGTGTCCCGGGGAGCAAATACAAGATCTGGCCAATTTCCAGGTGATTGGACAGGGTTTAGGGCCCTGCGTTTTCCTCGGCCTACACAACCTGTTTGTCAACCCCCCAGGCCCTCAAAAGGCCAAAGGGGGCGGAAGTGAGATTGGAGAGCCGGCGGTCGGTCGTTTTACCCTGGAGCAGCTCTCTTACTGGGCCGCTCACAGCCCCGACATTTGGGTGCTGACCACCTTGTCAAGGGGATATCGACTACAATTCCGACGCCGGCCCCCAGTTTCTGGCCAGGTCAGGATGACTGTCATCCGAGACCCGGCAAGAGCCAATACGCTCAACAAGGAGATCTCCACCCTGCTGGCCAAGGGGGCGATAGTTCCTGTAGACCCCCGGCTGGATCCGGGGGTCTACCGGAACTACCGAAAATTCAAGATATTTTCTAGTGCCAAAAAAGACAGGCGACCTCCAGCTATGGGTCTGGCCGCTACAGGGCCTGGATCGGGCTTCTCTGAGTTTGGCAGGGATGTGGAGCATACCATAAGAAACGCTCGGGCACCCTCCACACAATTGTTGTATGACAATCGATGGAAATTGTTTGAGAGGTGGTGTCGTGACAGGGGACAGGATCCAGTAGACTGTCCCATTTCATCCATTCTATTGTTTTCACAAGGACTCCTAAATCAGGGACGGTCACCGTCTACCCTGAAGGTATATGTGGCAGCAATCTCCTGTCGACATGTGGAAGTCGATAGCAATACTGTCGGAAATAATGGGCATGTTTTCCTTTTTGAAGGGCGCTCGGCGATTACACCCACCTACACGGCCAGTGGTACCTTCATGGGACTTGACCAATGGTCCTGGATGCCCTGAAGTCACCGCCATTTGAACCTTTGACAGAGGTAGGCATTAAATGGATGTCTATGAAGACTGCATTTTTATTAGCAATGGTTTCCGCCAAACGTATTGGAGAACTACAGGCGCTGTCTGTGCATGAGTCCTGCTGTCGGTGGAATCCAGACAGGTGAGGGGTCACTCTTTGGCCGGATGTCTCCTTTGTTCCCAAGGTGATGTCCGGGGCGACGGGTATGCAGCCGCTACAGCTGGCTTGTGTGAGCATCTATGCCCCGTCCGAGCACTAGATGTGTATATAAAAAGCAACCGCTGCAATGCGCAAAACAAACCGGCTGTTTGTCTGCTATGCTGGCCCACATAAGGGCCAGGCACTGTCTACTTGTATTTTTATGTCTGTCACATATATGTTTTTATTTTACTCTATAAAACGGTTTATTTGTGCATTACAACTCCATGTAGTTACTCCACTGTCATTATGGTGAATTTAAAATACTTTTATTGTTCATATACGATTTATTTTAATGGAGCGTTAACGTAATTAGTGAATCTTGTGAACTATAGTAATAACACATTTAATTGTTAGCCCTAAAGTGGCGCGTTGTAAGCGGCAGAGGGGAGCTAGTGTGCCTGCTGTATGTGGAGACATACTAAGTATTTTAATGTCTGTCACAGGAGTAAAGTTGATCAACTCCACACTGTGTCCTGTCTTACGTATACAGCTTGACAAAGAGTTTGCAGCTGTTACACTGCATTATATTTTGTTTAGCCTGGATTTATTATATGCGTTTTTATGTCCCTTTTAAAGTGTTATACGTTTCATTCACTTCACATTAGGGACACCTCCCCTTTTCCACAGCTACAGTAAACATAATATCAAACATTATTGCTGTACACCTGACCACTTTCCACAAGTTTTGTGAGGTTTCAAGCAGAGTATGTGGTTGAGAATTACTCCAAGAAAACTGTTGGTTTAATTATTGCTAATATTAATTTGTGTATCAATTTAACCAAATAACGCCAATAACTGGATTGATAAATACCTCAAAATTCAACCACAAACACTGATAGGTATTGTTTGAAAACAGTAAAATAAGGGTGAGTCTTTTCCACAGACTCTCTGGGTTATCACTTTAAATATCGTCTAGAGCCCGTTATTAGTCATTAAAAGTAAGCAGAAGCCTGTAAAGACAGCAGTACTGGAGCCCTACCTTTCCCACTCCGAGGCGGTGGTGAAGTCTGTAATCTCAAACACCTCGGTCTCCGCCTGAAAAAGAACATAAACACCGTTAAAACACATGACATCACAGGAACTCAACGGAGAAATATGTAAATGCAGCGTTAAATCTAAAGAAGGGTGCGTTTTGGTAGAAATACACTTATAATATGCTGAAAAACCAACAAAAAACGTCATCTTCTGCAGCCATCTTTGTTTTCCTCCGTTACTTCTTCTGCTCAGAGCCACAGACCAGAGCTCAGCAGCGCCTCCGATGGACCGGACTTTAACAGCACCTACTTTTCATCAGGCCTTTAAATATACATTACTTTTTTTGCTCAATGTGCCAAGTGGTTTATTTTGTGGGGTTTTTTGAATATATTTTAAAATCTTATTGAGTGTTATTTGATTATTTTGTTTTATGTGATGGAAATGATATGGATATATTATATATATATATATATACTGTATATATATTTAAAAAAAACTTTGTTCTTCACCATCCGCGGGTGGTCTCATCCTTCGAGCTCGGGTCCTGCTACTGCGCAGAACCATGCGCAGAACCCTCAAGCTCCCAGGCCTCTGGTAAAGGACCCGAGCTCGAAGGATGAGACCACCCGTGGAGGGTGATGGACAAAGTTTTTTATATATATATACAGTATGTATTTCTAAAGGCAATGTTTTCACATTCACAAGGACGTTGTCACACTAGGGCCGTTTGAAACCTGAAAGTGACAGATGCTGTTTGTGACACGTCTTTGTGCCTTTTATTAGATTTTGGTCAAGTTTAAATTGTGGTGAAAAGTCCTTTAACTTCAGCGGCGGCTAGCGGCTGTGAGCGTAAACAGAGTCTGTGTTATTATTGTAGGCCGGCCCCCACAGTGTCCAAATCACTGGCTGTGACTTTGTTTTTAGCTTGATGAGGAAAACAGCGCCACATTGAAAATGTGCAGTCAAATAGTCACAGCGAGAGAAGAGCTTTATTGATCTAATGTAAATACACTGAGATAACCCTTTTAGTTCCAAATTTGCAGAAGTGCGACACGTTGTGGAGACTGGGGAGAATGCAGTTGGTGAGAGTATAAAATGTGAGACAAGAACATGTTCGACAAAACAGTGGTTTCACTTGCTGCAGACTCTGACTCCGGGGGAGAACATTTACCTTCTGACATGTAAGTGTTGTTAGTGAAAAAGTGACCATTTCTTTACCCGCCCCAACCCAGCCCGCGGGCTTCCCACACGGCCCCTGCATACTATGTGACGACCCACGCATCACTAGTGCACACTGAATTCCTCCACTCCATTCCTCTCCTTGTGTCTTAGTCCCACCCACAGAGATGAGAGAGCACAAAAAGAAAAACACAAACAGAAAGAACGATGACGAATATGGATGAATATTGGCTTTAATCACACAATGTTTATCGAGGAGGAGATAACTGTCGTTCTGACGCTGAAGTTGGAGCTAAAGGTCAGCTCTAAACTTCAGTTTGGTGTCATGTGCTTGTATTTTGGAAGAATAATTGGTTTTACTTTTTTAATATACTGTATATCAAAAGCTTTGAGCAGTCCCTTTGCTGCTGTTGGGGAAGAGTGGCACTGAGACAGGGATGAAAATATATATATTTTTAGTAACAGTGATTTATAGCATGCCATGTCAGTTTTAGATCTTTTCACCTTCAGTGATTAATTTATAAAACTCATGGGACAAACAACTGAACACACTGTGTTAACAAGAACACAGAATACACACAGTGGAAACATCAATGGGCAGAGCCAGGTGAACTCCTAGATGGATTTATCTTTTTTTAATTTGTTTTTTCAAATGACTTAGAAACACAGAGTTGGACCTAAAGTTTAGTTCAGACTGTCTTAAGGGCGTCTGTCAGATCTGATGCCAAACGGGAAGATGTCACAGCTTCCTCGGTCAGCACTGTCCTTGTCCCAGTGAGGATAAAGAGGAGGAGTGTGGAGCGCCATCAGACAGCCCAACCAGTAGCACTCAGAGGCCAGCTGGAGCTCTCCAGGTCCTCCGTCAAACTGTGGTAATAGTGCCTGGAGAAAACAAACACCAATGTCCCCAGTGTGCTCAGAAGCTGGTTTGACTATAGGCTCAGCATTGTTTCCTGCAGAAAAACTGTTATTAAAGTGAGTAACCAGCGTACTGGACCTCTAAATTATATACCAACAGATCACTTTATTGATGACCCTGAAACGCCATTTATAATTTAATCTGCACACCCTTTTCAACGGGAAAAGCACCATTATGAGGATAAATCATCACATTAACAGATTTTAAATAGAGCATATAATAGTTTATACGTTGAATTGTAGATTAGATTCGACTTTGTTGATACCACAATGAGGAAATGGGAGGTAGGTCACATTAGGGAGGTAGGTCACATTAGGGCAGGCTCAGTGGTAGAGCGGTTGTCCTATAACTGGAAGGTTATAGGACAACTTGCTCTACCCAGTTTACACTGTTGTTGTGTCCTTGGGCCTCCTGCGCTACTGCACTGGTGTATGAATGTTTGGTGGTGGTCGGAGCCAAAATGGCTGCCACGTGACTGTCAGTCTCTGACTGTGGAGTGAATGAATACTGGACAGCCTGTACGTGCCTTGAGTCCCAATGTAAATCTAATTCATTATTATTACTTTTATTATTGAGTGCTGCGGAAACACTGAGCTCAGAATCTGCTCTGGTCTGTGTCTGGTCTTGGTCTCTAGTCTCGGCGTTTGGTCTGGTTCTGTTCTGGTCTGGTTCTGGAGTGTTACCTTAAAGACGTCCTGTTTGCTGCTGTGGAATAAAGCCAGCTGTAGATTCTCCAGAGCCGACTGTCTGAACTTCTCGACCTGAAACAGACCAGAGCTGCTCATTTCACTGTCCAGCTTTAGACCGGTCCTACCGGCTTTTGACCGGTTCTATCTGTTGCGGGCGATTCTACCTGCTTTATCGGGCCTACCTTCTTTGGTTCTGTCTAGGGCTGTGACGGTTGGCGCGGTGGTGGGTTCAAACGCGGCGGTAACCGCACTTACAAAGTGTCAATAAAACACAATTTGGAAATGATCGTGCTTCCATTAAGTTTAGCGACTAATATGTATTTTCTTCTCGCCATAAGTCATTCCAAAAACATGGCGACAGTCACAGCACCAGCTCTAGTTATCTGTAACCAAGGGCGAGGTATGCCACTAATTAATGTGATGGAAAGTTTTATGAGGCGTTTTTGGGAGATTATAGTCAGCAACTTCACAGAGGAACTGTGGAATCAGGATATATGTTGGAATATTGTTTTCACAAACTAAGTTAAGAAAATAGTCAGTCTCCACTGCAGGAAGTTCCACGTTCTGAGGATTACGTGACTCTTAATGCGAAAAAAGTGTTTCCAAAATTATTTTTATCTTTTTTGATACGCATGAAATACCACCTGTCTTACCGGCTGTGGTCCTGTCCTAACGGCTGTGGTCCTGTCCTACCTGCTGTGGTCTTGTCCTGACGGCTGTGGTCCTGTCCTACCTGCTGTGGTCTTGTCCTAACAGCTGTGGTCCTGTCCTACCTGCTGTGGTCTTGTCCTAACGGCTGTGGTCCTGTCCTAACGGCTGTGGTCCTGTCCTACCTGCTGTGGTGCTGTCCTACCGGCTGTGGTGCTGTCCTACCAGCTGTGGTCCAGCTGTAGTCCAGCTGTGGTGCTGTCCTACCTTTGGAGACAGAGGCTCTTTGACTCCAGACACAGTCTTTATGGAGGTTCTTAAGGCCTTCATGTGCTCAGCTGCTGCTCCAAACGTCTCCTGTCAGACAATAATCAAGACTCTGTAGGACCATGTAGACTACAAGTGCTAAAGGCCTACTCTAGATAGTTGATATTTCTTTCATATATTAAATAGACATTAGAAATCGGTAGAATATCTTTGATAGTAACATACTTGGACCAACTTTCTGGTTTCTTTTTCTGAAGCTCTGAGTTTGAGACTGGGCCACGTGCACACTCTGAGCTGTTCGTACATTTCTGTGAGTCTGCTTTTATTCACCGGGCTTTCCATATTCTCTGTGTTTACTGTCTTTAAGGAAAGGACCACATTCTCTGCCACTCTGCACAGACAGAAAAACAAAGACCTGGCTCTTAGATTATGTTACTATTGACATGATTATAGTAGTTATAGTGCACTAAAGGGTTAAAAAAGAAGAAGACACCTGGCCATTGCCTGAAACAGAACAAGTGTAGATGCTTACAAGGAACTTTGTCATTTCAGAAATATGTCCAGATGCTTTCTTTTATAACCCTTTAGTGTTTATCTTTGTGACGGAGAAGCTCCTGTGTTATGTCTTGGATTTTGTGATACTGTTTATACATAGAGCTGTATACTGTATGTGTTATTTTTATGGTACATTCAAGTACTGTTTTTATATTACATGGGTGTTTGAGCTTTTGTTTCTGAATGTAAAGTCTCTAATACCTGTCTTTAAAGGACTTAAAATTCTCCTCCTTCTTCTTCAGAGTAGACCTGAGGGTCACACAGAGGGCATTAGTGACAGTGGATGGTTGCTGTGGATCAGCTCAAGGTTAAGTTCTTTACCTGGCCTCAGTGAGCTTGTCTTTGTAAAATGTCTCCATCTCTGTCATTCTGTCTCAAACAGAGAAAGAATGAACATTGATTATATCTGTCGATATTATGCTTGTGTTGATGTTGAGATACTGACTCTTGTTTGTGTTCTCTGGTTTGTCGCTCACAGCGCTGGCAGCTGGACGTCCCTTTTCTGTTGAACACAAGGCAGAGTCAGTGCTGGGGGCAGGTAAGAGGATAAGGATACATTATATTTGGTATCTAATCTACTTTTATATACATCTAAAACTGCAGTTTATTGTGACATATCTTCAGGGACAGAAGTCCAAAATGTGTCCAGTTTATGGCTTAAACACTGTCAATGTTCTGTGTTCTTCCAAGTGAACCATTAAAGACTGTTGGAGCAGGTTTGAGCTAATTTAGGGTTTTGTTTTTAATGCCTTATCTGGCATCCTATAATGCACAGTTCATATTCAAATATCCCAAACTACTTGGGCCTTGTTTGTTCCATCGCAAATCTCTGGATTAAATACAAATATTGTTGATATTTAGTCAGACATAATCAACTTTATCTAAAGCAGGAAAAGCTTAGACACATGTTTTGGGATTGGCCTAATTTAGTTATTTGTCATTTGCAGAACCAAACCACACTGGAAAGCAGTTGTAGCTTAAAGAAACAAACATTCAACAGACAAACATAAGTGCTGAATTAAAACATTTCCAAAGTCAAAGGAATAATGTCTCAACCAGACTTAGATAGACTTATCCATGCTTTTATCTCCAGCAGGTTAGATTACTGTAACGGCCTGCTCACTGGTCTCTCAAAACGAGGGTTAAGACAGATGCAGTTTATTCAGAACGCGGCTGCTCGGGTTCTAACCAAAACCAGATATAATGATGAAAATAATGATCATATATATTTTTATAATGATGTGTGTGTTTATAATAAAATGAGTGATAAAGTATAGGCTTGTCTGAATAATTAGTAGTTTTTCTAAAAGTCTGCTTATCCCATATTAAAATTGCTAAACAATAAATTATACAATAATAGAATAGTTAAGCATTATAACACAGTCGAAGCGCTCTAAAAGGAGTGGAAAATGGAGAGATGGTTATCTGAGTATGGAGGAGAGGCCAGAGCAACCTGGGTGTATAAACTAGTGTTCATGAAGTGTTCCAAAGCACAAGGCCAAGTCGACCTGTCATTGGCTACAGCAGCATTAAGTAAAGGTTCTGGACTGGCCTCAGTCTCCTGACCTCAGTATCATTGAGCCACTCTGAGGAGATCTCAAATGTGCAGTTCATGCCAGACAGACCAATCATGTCATTTGGGTAGTTTTTGTTGTCATTATGGGTTAAAAAGAGTAAATACAGTTGATTAACAATAAATGGCTTCACCCAAACACTGACTATGAGTGAAATAAACGTTTTTGTGTTATTATTTATATTCTCTAAAAAATGGCCAACAAAATCAAATTCTGTCAAAGTATGCAAACTTCTGAGCACTGAGAACTGTAAATTAGATCTAAATGGACTGAAAGTAAAGTTCCTTTACCTTTTGCTCTTACCTTCTTCCTTTCTCTGTTCCATAGATCTGTTGGAACAAACACAGTGGCTAGTTATAACAACGCCACTTCCATGGTTTTTGTAACACGGTTTATTTTAAATTTTATACAACTGACATAACACAAAAATAAATAATAGATCTCTGACCTGAAAGCAATTATGAGCAATATACATCATAATGTGTTAAAGCTCAGTCTGGAATATGGGGAAAGTCATATGCATACCCCATATGCTGTAGAATTTATCTGAGTTCCTCAGAGTGAGATGTATTTTTTCTAAGTAAAAAAAATGAAGAACATCTTGTGGTGGACATAAGAAGGGGTTGCAAGGATTTCCGATTAATTAAATTAACAAAAGCCAATGCTACTTTTTAGAGGACAATAAATGTAGGAGACGTCACAATATATTTACCAATGATGTTAATTAAAATAGAAAAAACTATTAATAAGTTGAGGACAAAGCCAAAACATTTTAGGGATGAGATGAAAAAGACATGTCGAGGAGAAACGCCAGAATTAAATTAGAAAAGTTTAAAAACATATTACAAATATGTTATTTGTTTATTGATAACAAATATGTTATTAATACTTAATACACATCCTAAACCACATCATGAACCCACTGTCTATAAGAGAGAAAACATTGTTAGGCACTAAAAATATCTTATAGATGTTTTGACCATTATGTTGCCAGTATAAGAAGTAGGCAAAGACAGGATAGGTGAGTAACAGAGTTAGCCTCCATCACAAACCAAGAGGAAACATCAAACTGTAGCCAGTTCCCAAAAATCCTAATTCTTCAGGCTCAATAATAAGTTTGGCAAGGCCATGTTCCCGTAGTTTGCACCAAAGGCTCATTGAACTTCTGGGTGAATAACAAAGTGTGAGGGGGAAGTTACTAATAGAAGCATTAACACAAAACAGTTCACTTTTATTGAGATCATAGCCTGAAAGTTGGCCAAATGATTGTAATATGGTCAGATCAGCTGGAAAAGAGGAGAAATAATCAGCATTCAAGGAAACTTCTGTTTCAACTCCATTTCTTTGAATTCCTTTTATTTGAGGGTTGGATCGAAGGGCTATTGCTAAGACAGCCCTGCCTCATTTGACTTGTGGAGACTGAACGCTGCACAGTGGCAGAGTGGTTAGCACTCCTGCCTCACAGCAAGAAGGTCCTGGGTTCAATTCCCATCCAGTGCCTTTATCTGTGGAATTTGTATGTTTTCCCTGTGTCTGTGTGAGTTTCCTCCGGGACTCCGGTTTCCCCCACCATTAGAGACATCTACAATAGGACTACAAATGGAAATTAGCTTTTAAGCTATGATCTGCTACAAGCATCTCTGCTTTGGCTCAATGTACGCTGTCCTAAAGAAATAAACTAATCTAATAAAAAAAAAGTCATATCCAGTTTTAAAACAAACTAGAGCTGGTCTTTAAAGACTGAGGCTGAAAGCATTTACCTTAGCTCCTCCTTGTGAGCCTTCTCCATGGCATGTATCCTGAAATTAAAATGTCATTATCAGAGTCAGACTGGTTTATGGTTTAAAACACTGTCAGTGAAGATACCTCTTTCTGCTCTGTCCAAGTTCTTTCTCTTTCTGGTTCAAATCCGACCTGTGGAAAATAGTCCGTTCATCATCAGTAACTTCAGTGAAGTGGCACACTGTCCCTATTGTTAACAATATTTACTTCAGCTGTTGGTTCTCGTGGCTCAGTTGATTCAACCTGAAATTCAGATCCAGTCATTAACAGAGTCAGACTGGTTTAGGATCTAAATTAACCTAAATTAATGCAATCTGTACCTTTCATTGAGGTCTTTATTTTGGTGCAGAGCAGATCTGTGGGAAACAGTGGAGTGTTTAGTGACCAATAATCATTCATTCATTCTCTTCTGCTTAGTCCTGTTAGGGGTCATGTGACTGGATGCTATCCCAGCAGCCCTGGGCCTGAGGAAGGGTACACCCTGAACAATGGCCAGTTAGTCGCAGGGTTAACATTTAGGACATGCTCACAGAAAGGCCATGTACACCTCATGAATCATTATAAAAGTGTCATTTACCTCAGCTCATGTCTGTGAATGTTTTTCATGTCACGCATCCTAAAATAAGCATGTCATTAACATTGATAAAAACTGGTTTATGATTTTAATAAAGTAAAGTCAGTGCAGTCTGTACCTTTCTCTAAGTTCTTGCAAAGCATATCTGTAAGAAACAAAAGACTTATTGAACCACATCTAATTTATCAACATTTAAATCTGACACGAGGTGCACTGGCTTCTTTGATGTGCTGCTCGGAGGACACTGCTGCACTTGCTTTTGACGACCGCGTTACTTCTGGATTTCTATTTTCTTGATTCAGATCCAGTTACACAGTAAATACACCCCATTCAGACCCTCATGTCACAACTGGTGTATTTGATGATATTTGCTGATTTTTTAAATAAAAAAATAATAATAAAAGATTATCTCTGCTTTTATTTTGAAAGGGATTTGGAGTGCCGCTCTCACTCCTAAACTGTAGGTGGTGATAATTTCCTGAAATGTTAAGTGACACTTTACTGCCTAGAAGAAGACTCACAAAGTTGTTTTTAAATGTTAGTTAGAATTGTAGAACCGAGCCTCTCTCATGGAACCCCTTAAAAGGTCCTCGAGTAAGGGCTCCATCATACAGTGAAATACAGTAATATACATCTGTCCACCAGAGGGCAGGCTCCAGAAGCAGAAATATAAGGAGAAATCCAATGGCGACTTTACAAGTGTAAAAATCCTGTTTACAGCCTGGAACAAAAGATGGCTCCAGTCTCTAGAGCTAAGTTTTTACTACGTGTCAACTCTGGGGGGGGGGGAATTTTTTTTTTTTTTATTGCCCTGTCATAATGACAATATCGGGGACCAATGGGCGGAAGTTGTCCATATGTCATTGGTCCGAAACCGTTCATTAATTGAGTGCACTAAAGGTCCTCTATATAGTGATTGAGGGGTTAGGGACTAGGGAGTGCATTCGGACCATAGATAGTATAGATTCGGACACACCCATTGGTTTTCCTACACTGAGGGAAAGGAGGAAAAAAACCTCAGTGTGTTTTGTGCAGCAAAGTGTTGACACATAAAAGCACGAAGCCCTTAAAACTGAAGCGGCCTTTGGAAAAAACACCCTTCTCTAAACCATGAGTACTTTTGAAGACAACTTCAAGACCTGAAGACATCTTTGGTTTGTTGAAAAAAACAAAACTAACTAATTTCTATTTTACTTATGTTGCACTCAAAACCTTCCAGTGGAAAATAGTCTTAAGAATAATAATCTTATTGTTGATTACAGCTCCAGTCATTTGCAGTGAGTCAGCCTGACGTTGGTTCATTCTGTACCTTTCATTAGGGTCTCCCTCTCTTTGGGCTGTATATCTGTAAGAAATGATGGAAAGAAGCAAACAAAAAACATCTCTAACATTTATCTGACAGAATGAAGCGCTGTGTGATGAATGACCAAAAACTTCATTTACCTCAGTTCCTCTCTGCGATTGACTGACGGACTCGTCCTGAAGGATCCTCTGAACAAACAAACAAAAGAAATAAATATTGTCCTCTGCTCTGCCTCATTGGGTTAATCAACATCATGTAGTACAATAAAGGAATGGTTAGGGTCAATGCCAAAATGTAAATGTTCTCACTATTAGTGCTCTGAAATATTTACCTATTTATCTCACTGTACAATGTTTCCCCAGTAAACCTAAAATAATGTTAAGATAAAACGAGTCGTAAATCAGACTGAGTAATGAGTTATAAAGAAGAGAATCTGAATGTCTTGGTACCTGCTCAGTTTTTCATTCATTTGACTCAGTTCTGCTCTGTGAAAGTGTAAATACAGAGGCATAATAAAGATCTGATCCTTCAGCAGTGTTCATGTATGATTCTGACTTTGGCTCAATGAAAGAAACTTAATATTTACATTAGATGCCTGTTTTTGTCTCGTAGTTGATCCATTTGAGTCACTCTGTGGATAAACACAACTTTAGAGACTTACTCTAAAGCCAAAAGAAACCAGGACTAAACTCACTGTGTACCTTTGTTGGCACTGCTCCAGATGTTGAGTTAATTGTGTCATTTCAACACTGTGGGATAACACAGATATTAATGTGAGTGAGAGTCACTGGTGTTAATGAACAGGAGCTTTAGGCTATTCCACCTTCAAGTGTGTCTGTGTCGGCACAAACACTAATTAAAGGTGTTAATATTCAAAGATCATATGAGTCTTGTTAAGATGTTTAAAGTTAATCTGAATTTATTAAAAGATAAAAACTAGACTTCAGCTGCAATGACACAAGTTGACCCACAATAGTTTTCTCTTTACTTTTTGTGTTGAATAGTTTTGAGATGCCTTTATTGACGTGTTAGATTTTATTAACAATAATGTGTCTTTGTCTGTCGTAAGTAAAATAAAACTTAACTTATAATATTTAACTAAACAAATGTTGGATATCAGTGACATTAAGTGTTCATTATTGTTGTTATTAGTTCTTCCTGTTCAATAATTCCAGTGAGGTTAAACAGCCGTGGCCTGTGTCATGTGACTGTCCCAGCAGACTACAGGGATACTATTATATTTTATTACATTTTAAAGAATCACCAACATGAGGGGGGCTCATGGTCTGAATATCCCAGGGGGGTCCATAGGACAATAAAGGGAGTAGGCGGGGCGGGAGTAGCTCAGTGGGTAGAGCGGTCGTCTTTCAACCGGAAGGTAGGCGGTTCGATTCCCGCTCTCCCCACAGTACTGTCGTTGTGTCCTTGGGCAAGACACTTAACCCACCTTGCCTCCAGTGACTGTAACACTGGTAATGTAAGTCGCTTTGGATAAAAGCGTCTGCTAAATGAATAAATGTAAATGTAAATATAAAGGTTTTGGAACCACTGCCCTAGAGGGCAGAAGAGGAACTGTTTAGTCAATAAACAAGTTTGAAGGGTATCAACTCACCTTCTCCTGTTGGACTTTGGAGTGGGATTTGTGAAGAGATCCATACACCCAGTGGATTCTGCGTCCTCTGGCATGACTGTGCTTTTCATTTGGCTTCGATTTGTTGATGGCTGTCTGCTGTAGAAAAAATACACATCATAATCATTGTCATAAACCAGCTTCGGTCAGGATTCTCAGGAGAGAATGACTGAGATTTTTTTATTTCAATGCTGTTAACAAATATTTGGGGCAGGTAAAAACTGATGTCTACTGCAGAAAGCTCTGTATATCACAGTAATTATAATACAGCTGTTTAAATAACAACCGCAAAGCCAACAGCAGCCTTAAACAATATTTCTTATTGTTGAGGTGGTGGCTTCTGCCTCTCATCATTGGGCTTTTGCTTCTTAACAAACATTTTTAGCTCAGTTTAATGTGTTGCTAAATTGACGGCACACAGAGCTGTGAGTTAGTCAAGTGCACTGAAGCGTGGAAGTTATTAAAATGAAACACCCGGACTATTACGAACGTCCAAAATCCATTAAAATTGAGATATTCTGTGCGGACCAGTAGAAAATGAGCCATGAACCACTAGTGGGCCTCGGCCCAGGGGTTGGGAACCTCTGGTTTACAGGGACATGAGTGCAGAATATGGACTGGAAGTCCCGAGGTCAAAGTGGGAAACACCTCCAAAGGTGGGCCTTACAGATACAGACGGTACATGGTAATGGCGAACCGAGCGGACATTGTGATGGTGGACAAACAGCTGTTGTGATTGACAGCAATACCAAGCAGAGGTGGGTAGAGAAGCCTAGTAGTAGTTGTACTCAAGTACATCAAAATAATTTGACTCATGTAGAAGTAAAAAATAGTCTTCCAAAACATTAGTAAGAGTAATAAAGTTTGTTAAAATACTACTCAAGTACTGAGTAACTGTTCATAATGTCACATTTATTTTAAATTTTTCTTTCACAACATAAAACCTTTTAACCCAATCCCTACAGATGCCTGTGTGTGAGCGAAATGAGGCCAGGGCTGTTCAACCTTTTCACTTTCAACCCTGGAGACAGTAGCCTCTGCCTTTTCTAATGTTTTTATTGTGTCTGCTTTGTGTGAAGAGTTTCTGTTGCTGTGCTCCACAGTTTGTGTTGGTCATGTGACTGCAGGGATACGTCTGATTGGTTTTAACACAGTCATGTGGTAGAGCCAGGGAAGTAAAAAGAAAACATGTAACCCATTAAATAAATGGTACCTTTTCAAGTGCAGCCCAGTGTAACTGAGTACGAGTAGCGTTACATCTTCACAAATTTACTCGAAGTGTAGTAAATGACTTTTAAGGTAATTTGTCTGGTGTGATGATAAAAAAGGGGAAAAAATAAATCTTGAACCACTTATCTTGCTATTCCCTGTTTTCTTCCCCTCTTTTTGACTTTTTAAAATGTTTTTTTCTCTTTTCACTTTAAACGCTCAAACTCCACCTATCTGCTTAACCCCAACAAAACACCACACTCACGTTTTACTGTCTTTGTGTGTGTCTATGAATGTCCTCGCTGTTTGTACTGTTATATGTATTGCATAAAAAATATAATATAATTATACTGAAGTAAAAAGTATGGTGCAGTAAAACGTTATGTTACATGTTACAACCCACCTCTGATATGTCAACATCAGGAAAAAGGAACTAGAGAAGCTTGAGAAATACTAAGGACTCAAAGAAGAACTGGAGAAGGCCTGGAAAGTGAAGGCATCAGTGGAACCGTGGTCATCTCAGCACTTGGAGCTGTAACCTACAGCTACAGCAGATCCCAACAACAACACCAGACACCTCTCTAAATAGTTTCTTTGTCTTGAGTTTAGCCAAGAGACTGCACAGAGCTCTTAAGCTCCCAGGCCTCTGGTAGAGGAGCCGAGCTTGGATGAATGAGACCGCCCGCGGAGGGCGAGATGGAAGTTTTATAATGTATATATATATATATTTGCACTTACCTTGTGCTCATTTTGTTTTGTGCTCCGTTTGATAATCGTTCCCTCAAGACTGTCACCTGTGTGTTATGAGGAAATGTTCATCAGACCAGACTAACCTGTTTCGGGCAGTCAGCTGATCTACTTCATGCCTGGAAATGATCAGGATCAACATTTAATAAAAATGTTTGGACTGGAACTAATGTGTCAAAATAAATGTCATAAATGCAGTAAAAACAGTTACTGTAATTAACTGTACTTTTACTTGTAATCAAGTATAATTTAAGGCTAGTAATCTACTTTACTACTTTCAAAATCTCATTTGTTAATGAGTGTTATAAGAATTCTATATCCTTATATTAACCAGAGACAGATTATATTATAAAAAGCGAAAGGCCAGGTTTTATTCTTGCAAAAAGAAGCAAAGCAGACACGTATTCAAAGCTACTGAGTGAGGTTTGCTTAAAGAAGTAAACAAAACATGAGATTTTATATCACTGCAGTGGGGGCTGTCAGAGAGGAGGTGAACACACTCCCCAAGGCCCCAGCTCCAGGTGCAGAAGTCCCGTGGCAGGCCATGCCTCCAGTCCATGCTTGGACTAACATGGAGGACATGACATGATTTGACATGACCTGTAGAGAACTATGAGCACCCAGTAACTATAAACAATATAAACAATTATAATAATAAAAATTATTATAAAATTGAGTCGCGATACTAGATTTTCGGATATTAATTGATGTTCTCTGATCAGTGTGTCTCTCGCACAAGCAGTTCTGAGGACGTGCTTATAGGTGTTCACACACAAACACCACTTTTGATTTGTTGTTGACTTGTACTATTTGTGTTCAAAACTCCTGCAGGCCTGTTTCAAAGCCCGGGTTTCCTGTTAAACCATGGCGTAGGTCGTCTGGTTGGTCTGGGCTTTGTCCTGAGGGGTGCCACTGAGTCAGTGATGGCCGAGAGGGTTGCATGGACCTCCTCTGTGTAGGCCTCTACTGAGTTTGCAGGTGTAAACATTCTATCTGCTTGTATGTAGTGTGAGTATGTGTCAGGGGAAACTCTCCCTCCCTGTGTGATGTCGGCACCCTAAGATTAGCCTCTATGTCAGAAGCCCTGGCCCCCGGTAAACAGTGGACAATGGCTGGTGTCTCAGGTCTAACATTGCGGGTAATGGAGTCCTCTATCACCAGAGTACAATGCTCGCGCCGGTCGGCAGGCGCAGAGGAAACAGTCCGGTGATCAGCGCAGACAAGCGGACTTGAAAGCATCAAAAACCGCTTCACAGTCAGTGGGGGGCCCGCGGACCAGAGCAGACATAAATAATAAAAAACTTTATATCTATGGTTAGGTCTGAAGTTGATGAAAAAGTCTAATGCAGTGAAAGTGAAAAAAAATCTAATTTATATATTACATTTTTATCACATTTTTATTGGAGAGACTTGTTTTGGACCTCGTTGGTTAAACAACACATAAATCAAAAGATATAATTAACAACTTTATTACATGACCACATCAAGGAAAAATTATAATCATAAATTAAAAGAGAATAACATTCATCAGACAATGATTTAAATACAGAAGAATTCATCAGTAAAACATTTGTTCTTTGTAAAGAATATACATAAGATGTTTATTACTTATTTATTTTTGACCGTGACAGTAGAGGCCGACAGGAATGACAGATCAAAGATGACATTCAGGGCCTCTTTAGTAATTCTTACAGTACTTTGTTACTAAAGGTTTTTACCTCATATCTCTAAAATACTTTAGACACACTGTATTAACTGTTTTTAATTCTAATATTTCATCCTTTTAGCTCACAGTGAAACAGATGTTCTATGATGATGTTTGATCATCAGCTACAGACATCTTAGAGAAAGGTTTAAAGAGAATGGCTCATCACTGTTGACGTATGAAGTCAATCTTTACTGATTCTGTGCTTTTTGACCCGAGATCAGTGGCTTTGCTGTTATCTCTGTGAAGCGAAAAGACTTCCAGTCTGACTCTACGTCTAATGCCTTTTTTAACATCAGGCATCTCTACAACACATGATCCAACTGGACCTTCCACTCCCCAGTCGTCGACATAAGTGGCACTTTTTCTCTCTGTTCGATAAAAATCCAGGGTCATCAGCTTTTGATTTCTTTCTATTGGGACAAAGTTGTACTCTCTGGTTTCATCCCACCCCACATCTTCATCTATTCCTACCAGCTTCGAGAAAAGATCACGACACCAGTTTCCCTCTGCGTTTTTGTACTTCTTTTCTGGCTTATGTTTGGAAGCTTTAAACTTCCGACTCACAGCGACTCCATAAGTGAAGGCACTCTTACGAGACCTGATAATGGATGGGTCTCTTCCAAACATCACAGCTCCTTCAGGATTGCTTCTTGTGGGTTTTTAGGACACAGCACTCTGGCCTCATGACCAAATTCACTTTTAATTTGTTCACGGACAATATGGCTTTGTGCGAAACCCCCCACCAACAAGATATACTTTATGTTCCTGTGTTTATTCAGGATTTCTCGGAGACTATCTGTGAGATGGACCAGACCCTTGTGAAAGAATGACTTCATTTTTTTCTCAGATATTAGGATTTTGCCGCTGTCCCAGGTTATTCCATCAATTATATTAAACACAACTCTTCCCTCTTCCTGCTTCTGATGAACAAGACGTCCAAGGTTACTATAACAGTTAACCCTAAGCGTCACAGGACCCAGTTTGACAACTGCAAAATCATACATGGATTTCTGAGCCTCATTGGGATGGTCTCTCTCATAATCAACCCACAAAGCATCACAAAAGAATTCCCTTAGACACTCTTTGAACTTTTTGTCCACTTTTTGCCCGCCCTTGTTATTTCCGGAGGCTTTGTGCAGCTCTTTAAGCGCTCCTCCTTCCAGGACTTTGTGAACTGTTATGTCGATGGTTCCTCCTGCAACACAAGAACACATTATTATTGTATTTGACTTGGAGAATTGACATGTGTTGGCCAGTCCTGGAGTGTAGTGACAATAGAAGAGTGTTTCTAAACTTGAAATCTAGGGTTTTGCAGCAGGCCTCACTCTTTCATGTCTCTGTCCTGCTCCTGTTTAATGCAGTGGGGACGAGTATGATTGTGTTTCTCAAAGAACACCCACGTGTGGAAATACATGCTTTGCAGACACATCTTCGTTTTGTCTTTCTTCTTCATTTCACTTTATGAAGCAAGAAGTCACATGTCCCACCGGGAGGAGACCCCGGGAAGACCTAGGACACACTGGAGGGACTATGTCTCGGCTGGCCTGGGACAGCCTCGTGTCCCCGGAAGAGCTGGAGGAAGTGTCTGGTCTCTGCTTAGACTGCTGCCCCGCGACCCGGACCCGAATCAGCGTTAGAAGATGGATGGATGGAAACAAGAGGTGCTTGTTGAATTTGAAATGTGACAACACAAATCTCCACTCAGTGGGAAAAGTAAAGTAGAGGTGAAACTTGAATGGAACGCTCTAAAACATCACTTTCAGGTTTAAAGAGTTCTGTTTCAAAGCCATGGATGTAGTGACTGAGACAAGGTTTGTGGTAAATCCAGTACTTTTCAACTCTGACAAATATAAAATCTTTATTTCAATACATAAAAACAACAACTGGGATTCTGAATCACATAACATCTGGAAAATGTGTGGAAAAAAAACACATTTTTTTAATTTTATTGTTGCTTTAACCAAAACACAAACCTCCACAGTCGACCACAATGTACCGAGTTCCTGGAGACTGCTGTAGAGACACTCTGTCATGAGTTTCACTGATGAAACCATTGAATGGGAGCTTTTTACACCAAAGTGAAGCTGCCTCTGGCTCCAAAGCAATCACCAGTTTGTTCTCAGTGGATTTGGACACTATCCCAGCCTGGAAACACAACACACAGGAAATGTTTATATATTTTTATTTATTTTAATACTATCAGTGCTGTTGTTGCTATGCCTGACAGTTTATTGATGTTTAGCAAAATTAATTAGGTTTTCATTTCTTACTTTATTTTTATTATATCCTTTATTTAACCAGGTGATATCCTGGTTACTCAAATAACAAACTTTATGATCAAAAGTTACAAAATCAAAGTCTGTGCGTTCAAAAACAGTTACAGTTACCAAGCTGCATTTGAGACAGTGACAGCTTGTTGTTGATTCGAGCAGTGTCAGAGTAAAGCAGTGAAGCACAGAGTCTGTTCAAAGCTGAAGCTGACAGAGACAACTGTGAGAAAAGGAATAGGTCTAGACTTCTGTATGTTTTAGTCAGACTTTACCTCATCCACAGATTAGTGGACTTATTTAAAATTATTGGCCTCAAAAGAATTACCTGAACGGCAGCTTCTCTCATGAACTGTCGAGCTGAAATGTCCCAGATGGCCGGCACCGTCAGGACCCAGGTGAAGTCTGAAGCAGTGAACCTCATGCCGCTTGTGTTAATAAATATAGTTTTGAGTGCATCTTCTTTAGGAATCGTAGAGCCTCTGAGAACACCTTCAGGGCACTCATGGGCTTCTCTTTGACATCTCTGATGACCAGATCCTTTTTAATTTGCTGTTTAGTAATTAAAACAATGTCACTTACACAGTAATAGTATTTAGAAGCATTATTTTATACTATTATTATACTATCTTTTATACTACGTATTTATTTGTAAAAGTTTCAAATAAATAAATAATTATTTTTCTCCAGACAACACTGCAGTCTAAGCATGCTGGTCAAATGCAAAGGTCAATAAATTATATGTTCAAAAAAGACATTGACACTTTTTCAGGAATCAATCGACTATGATACTATACACAAAATACTGTTTATATAAATAAATATATTTGAATTATGCTCTCCTGTTTGCTCTGGTGCGACCGGTTAAGTTGGTGGAGGCCCCAAAAGAAACAAAACAAAAGAAGGCTTCCACATTCATTTTGTGACCCACAAAAATGTACATGTTTATGCAACTACAGTGCTGTGAGTTGTACTGTATTTTTCACTGTGATTCGACTAAAAACACAACACATGGCGTGGGAGGGAATGAGAGTCCTTCTTCTGGAGCACAGATTTTTAAGTATTGAAGAGTTCATTTGCAAAAACAGATAACTCTGTTTTTTTTCTATTATGTGCTAAAAAATAAAACTCAAGTGGCTTTGACCAATTAAGAACACTAAAATGGATTTGGTCATGATTGGACAAAAAGAAATGTACATTCAATGTTTCTAAAATGGCTTTTATCTGTTTTTGCAAATGAACTTTTCAATTGTAAATTAAGATGAGGTTTTACTTGCTCACAACTCACTTTGTTGAACAAATATTAGTTATTGTCTCAACCTTTACACTTCCAAACATTATACATTTACATTTATTCATTTAGCTGACGCTTTTATCCAAAGCGACTTACATTGTTCTAATGTAATTACCAGTGTTACAGCCACTGGAGGCAAGGTGGGTTAAGTGTCTTGCCCAAGGACACAACGACAGTATGAACTGTGGGAGAGTGGGAATCGAACCGCCTACCTTCCGGTTGAAAGACCACTCTACCCACTGAGCTACTGCCGCCCATGATTATCTACATTAACTTCAACTGCCTGTCGGGGGCAAGAGGTGCAGTTTCAGCAAATAAGAACAACCATAGAGGAGAGTTTTAATAATATACAGCAGATCTTAAGAAAGATCAAAACTTTTTGGGCTTTTGAAAACTTGCTGACAGTGAAGTCCTGCCGTGATGATGTCCATAACTTCTGTCCAGCTCTAACAATCTCTCCTGTTCTGCCATTCAACTTCACCTTTTGAAAAGGCACTCATTACTGCCCCCTGAGACCACCACAGGTACTGCTTTGTTTGTCCATCTTCAAGTGTTTGGAAAATAAACCAAGTACAGACCAAATGAATCAGAGTACGTACAGAAGGCTCTGTCCATTTCTGAATGTGTGTACGTAGAGAATAAATGAGTCTTTACAGATCTTTTCTTTTTAAACAAAGATGATTTTCTGTAAAAGCCCCGGCCCCCAGGTTAAAAAACATTCTCCCAATCATAATATCAAGATCAGACTCAAATCTTACTTTAACGTTAAACATTAACGTTCGGACAAAAGTGAATCTCAAGAGAGAGCCTCTCCAACAATAATCAACATCTGAGCTTTGAATCAAAAACTGGAAGAGCAACATTTCTTTACTTTAGAATCAGACATGAATAAGATTATGATTATCAAGAACCTGAACTAGCTCTGTATATTCTGAATATTAGATATTCAACATATACAGTACAATACAGTTAAATGCTTTAGATTTGATTTTGATAAGTGGCTCACATTACTGCAGGAAAACAGGAGATCAGAACTCACCTGATTGTAAAGAGCCATCTTAAAGTTTTCAAAAAAATAGTACTTGTTTGCGTCTTCTGTGTCTAATTCTAAATATTTGTCTATGGCCTTGTATCCAAAAAGTTGAAACTCTTCATTTTCATCAAACAGGATACAGGTCGGGCGTGTCCAGTCCATGCTCTTGCCCCCATCGCTTCACATGAGGCTCGGGGTCTTTGTTTCTTGGAGTCAAACTGTAGGCATAACCGCTGTAAGCAGTTCCAAAGTCTATGGCTATGATATATATTTCACTCATTTTTACTGCAGGGCCATCAGGTCTGAGGCTGGCAAAGGCACTGGTGAGGCCGGAAATGTTGGTTATGTTGTGTTAGCCCTGCCTCCTGGGTGTGTGCTTTTTGTAAAACCAGATAACAAGGGCAGACGGTAAACTTTATTTTTAGGGATTAAAATGACATACCTGTGAGTGCATTCCAATAAAGCCTAGTCTTGTTGCGTGTTTCATACAAATAATAAAGTCAAAGTAAAGTATCTTCATTATTTCCTTGTTCTTGTGCAAGTTCCGAGAAATGGCTTGAGCTAAAAAAAAGATTGTATAACCTGTTATTAAAAACAGTACAGAGTTATTATTGTTGGTTGTGCATGCATATTTATACAGATTAATGATTCAACCCTGTTTAAACATTCCTCTTATGCTAGACTGTGATCCTTCACAAGTACAGACAGACCAGGGTTCACCCCCGACACCTTACATTTACCACTGAGGAAACAACCACTGCAAGGATTCGTACAGCCAATGGACAACAACAACAATCTGAACAAGGATCAGCACTCTTCAACTTTTATATGATTATTATCAATCTCTCAATATAGTTTATTTATAGAGCACTTAAAAATAACAAAGTTGGCCAAAGTGCAGTACACCCAACAATACACAAAATAAATTAAATAAAACATGTTAACTATTAAAAATAAAATCATAAAAACTAGAAGTTAAAAGACAGAGTTCAGATACAATAAAATAGTCACAATTAAAGTCAACTTCTCAAAGTGTGTTAAAAGCCAAAGAGAAGAAATGTATTTTAAAAAGTGATTTAAAAACAGGAAGTGAGTCGGCCTGTGATGTGCAGGGGCAGCTCATTCCACAGTTTGAGACCAGCATCTGAAAAGCACCTCTTTGTTTTAGGGACAGTGAGCAGGGACTGAGCTGAGAGAGCGAGACGGGACATGAGACTGAAGCAGGTCGGACAGATACCACAGAGCAAGATCATTTAGACTCTTAAAAACAAATAGAATTATTTTTAGATTGACACAGAAATGCACCAGGAGCCAATGTAGAGAAGCTAAAATGCTTTTGGAAACCAGTTAAAAGACCAACTGCTCTCCCCCACATACTGTCGTTGTGTCCTTGGGCAAGACACCTAACCTACCTTGCCTCCAGTGGTGTTCCAGCTGTCCCCACTTGTAAAAAGCTGGACTTTTAACTCCCAGGTTTGTAACTGTAGGTTTTTTCAGATGCTGTTAAAGAACCAAGGTTCACCGGACAAATACTGCAAGTGTCACTTGGCCCATATATCATAACTTCAGTCTATTTTCCATTAAAATGTAAGGAGTTTATGGACATCCAAGCTTTAATTTTGAATATGCACTCCAGGAGTTGACGGGCACAAAATTATCACGCTTCAAAGGGACGTGCCTTTGACTGTACTCAGGGTTTAAGTGAAACAAAATGCAATGTGAAGAATTGACCCAAGAGAAAGCATATACAATAAAAAAGAATAGTATTGGCCCCTGAGGCACTGACACAAAATCTTCTGTTGGCTAGTATTTGAATCTGAAGGCCACACCCTGAATGGTCAGTTTCAGTTTTCTAAGCGAGAGGAGGATGTTATGGTCCACTGTGTCCAACAGCACCAGGATGACACAGTGACCAGCGTCAGCTAAACGCTAGCTGGAAGATCTCTAAAGTATCATGCTTTGTCAGATTTATAAACAGTATAAACAGTTTTATCTAAAATCTTGGTCAAAAAAATGGAGCTTGGAGATTGGACAAAAGTTTGAAAGCTCAGTGAGGTCCAGGCCAGGTTTCTTAATTAGTGAATGTGCCACAGCGTGCTTAAAACCTTAAGTACAATACTATGTGTCATGCTGCCTTTTACAATTCAAGCAAATAAGGTCCAAGGAAAGACCTCTTTAAAAAGATGTGGAGGAATTGAATCATTTGGAGAGCCAGCTGTTTTTTATGACTAATAATTTCTGCCAAAAAAAAGGCTCAAACTGGGGAAACAGAAACAGTGCCACAGAGTCTAACAGGGCTAGTCGCTAAGTATTGATTAAAGGCAGCGGAGAACTGAGCAGCAGTAAATGATTTAAAAACACGACACTGGCGCGCACGGTTCCACCAACTGACAGGCAAGAGAAAGGTCAAATATAACACAACCTCACAAACAACCAAATGAAAAACTGTAAAACCATATGTTAAGACAAGATCAAGTGTGTGCAGAGGTGGGTAGACAAGACAAGACAAGACATTTATTTTTGTATAGCCCAATATCACAACAACAGTCGCCTCAAAGGGCTTAACTTAATAGGGGCGGCAGTAGCTCAGTGGGGCGGCAGTAGCTCAGTGGGTAGAGCGGTCGTCCTTCAACCGGAAGGTAGGTGGTTCGATTCCTGCTCTCCCCGCAGTTCATACTGTCGTTGTGTCCTTGGGCAAGACACTTAACCCACCTTGCCTCCAGTGGCTGTAACACTGGTAATTACATTAGAACAATGTAAGTCGCTTTGGATAAAAGCGTCAGCTAAATGAATAAATGTAAATGTAACAGACTGACAACATCCCCTGTCCTTAGACCCTCCATCAGGGGAAGGAAAAACTCCAAAAAAAAAACTCAGCCGGGAAAAAAGAGAAACCTCAGGGAGAACCACAGAAGGAGGGATCCACTCCCAGGACGGACAGGCCGTGCAGGAATGTGTCCAGGACAGTTGAAAAATACATAGAAATACACAAACAAGGGTAGAGTAGCCCAAACTTGTACTCAAGTAAGAGTAGCGTTACTAAATTATTTTACTTAAGTAGAAGTAAAAAGTAGTCTTCCAAAACATTAGTCAAGTGAGATTAAAAACATATTTGGTTAAAAGACTGGTACTTCGAAAACAGTTCCTCCCGGCTCTTTTGGTACGAGTGTTGGACCTAATACTACGTCAATAAAAACTATAAAACCAATACAAAGTTTGTCTGTTTAATTCCACTCTGAAAAAGGTTTATTTAGAGACACATTCAAGATTCAAGATAGACTTTATTGGTGCCCAAGGGGAAACTAATCTTGTGTGGATCATATTACATGTAAACATAAATAGACACAAAGATTACAAGCCACACTATGCAGCGCATTCTTTCAGGCGCAAGGATCTTCAGGAAAATGAATTAGAGCAGTGTACAGACAAACCAACATAACATACAGAGTCGCAACAGAAAAAGGTATGCCACAGGGTTCTACACTTGGCCCCAATTTTTATTATTGATCTTTTGCAAGTGTGTGATAATTGTCAAGTACAATCTGCCTCCACCTGTGAGACTTTAGGCTCCTTTAGAACATCTCTGTTGAAAACTGATTGTCAGTGTCTTTAATTGCTATGGTTTCTTTGTAAAGGTATGTATGTCCTGCAGACTGGTCCTGGGAGGGGTTCTGTATCGTATTGAATGCACTGTATCTGTGATATGTTCTTGGTGCCCCTTGAAAACGAGATGCTGCCTCTATAGGGTGCTTAGTGGTGGTTTGGGGTATTATTGTTTTCATTGGCTTGTCATGAACGGAGATGCTCTACTAAAGATATATTAACCTCGTCTAAAATTATAGTTTTATTGCCCAGCCCAAACAAAATACCTAATCTAATGAATAAAAGTAGGTTTACACACAAAAACTAGAATTCAAACAAAGGTATGTGGTTGTCTATGGTTGTATTTTACTGCTACAGCATAATAATCATAAACTGCTGTGGTTGGACTTGTTTCAGGTGGTTTAGACCCTATTTACAGGGCGTCTGTC
Organism: Perccottus glenii; assembly: GCA_024416835.2. Classification (NCBI taxonomy): domain Eukaryota; kingdom Metazoa; phylum Chordata; class Actinopteri; order Gobiiformes; family Odontobutidae; genus Perccottus; species Perccottus glenii. Next base: position 26,801,199 of record CM044560.2, read on the forward strand.
AGATCTGACGGCCCACGGGAAGACAGTCCATTCTGGGTCAGCACTGTCCTTGTCCCAGTGAGGATAAAGAGGAGGAGTGTGGAGCGCCATCAGACAGCCCAACCAGTAGCACTCAGAGGCCAGCTGGAGCTCCTCAGGTCCTCCGTGCGACTGTGGGAATACTGCCTGGAGAAAATAAATAAACACCAGTGTTCTCACTGTCAGGAAAGTTCAACACTGAGCTTGGGGTTCTGGAGTGTTACCTTAAAGACGTCCTGTTTGCTGCTGTGGAACAAAGCCAGCTGTAGGTTCTCCAGAGCCGACTGTCTGAACTTCTCGACCTGAAACAGACCAGAGCTGCTCATTTCACTGTCCAGCTTTAGACCGGTTCTACCTGCTTTAGACCGGTTCTACCGGCTGTGGTTCTGTACTACCGGCTATGTGGTCCAGTCCTACCGGCTGTGGCCCTGTCCTAACGGCTGTGGTCCTGTCCTACCGGCTGTGGTCCTGTCCTAACGGCTGTGGTTCTGTCCTACCGGCTGTGGTCCAGTCCTATCGGCTGTGGCCCTGTCCTAACGGCTGTGGTTCTGTCCTACCGGCTGTGGTCCAGTCCTAACGGCTGTGTGGTCCAGTCCTAACGGCTGTGGTCCTGTCCTACCGACTGTGGCCCTGTCCTACCGGCTGTGTGGTCCAGTCCTAACGGCTGTGTGGTCCAGTCCTAACGGCTGTGGTCCTGTCCTACCGACTGTGGTCCAGTCCTAACGGCTGTGTGGCCCAGTTCTACCGGCTGTGGCCCAGTCCTACCGGCTGTGGCCCTGTCCTACCGGCTGTGTGGTCCAGTCCTACCGGCTGTGGTCCAGTCCTACCGGCTGTGGTCCTGTCCTAACGGCTGTGGTTCTGTCCTACCGGCTGTGGTCCAGTCCTATCGGCTGTGGCCCTGTCCTAACGGCTGTGGCCCAGTCCTAACGGCTGTGGCCCTGTCCTAACGGCTGTTGCCCTGTCCTAACGGCTGTGGCCCTGTCTTAATGGCTGTTGTCCAGTCCTACCAGCTGTGGTCTAGCTGTGGTGCTGTCCTACCTTTGGAGACAGAGGCTCTTTGACTCCAGACACAGTCTTTATGGAGGTTCTTAAGGCCTTCATGTGCTCAGCTGCTGCTCCAAACGTCTCCTGTCAGACAACATTCTTCATTAACAACAGAGAGTCTTTATCAGGGGAGATTTTTAACAGACCTGTACCTGCACTAGTTTTGCGGCTTCTTCCTCTGAAGCTCTGAAGTTGATATTGGGCCATGTGCACACTCTGAGCTGGTGGTACAGATCTGTGAGTCTGCTTTGATTCACTGGGCTGTCCATATTCTCTGTGTTCACTGTTTTTGAAGACAGTACCACGTTCTCTGCCACTCTGCTCAGACACACAGAGAGAACTTTAATTAAAGCTGGAAAAAAAAGTTATTGTTGTTGCTTGAAAAGGTGGTTGTTAATGCTTTAGTCCTTGAATGTAAAGTCCCAGACCTTTCTCTGAATGACCTGAGCTCATCCTCCTTCTTTTTCAAAGTAGACCTGAGGGTCACACAGAGGGCATTAGTGATAGTGGATGGTTGATCAGGATCGGCTCATGGTTAAGTTCTTTACCTGGCCTCAGTGAGTTTGTCTTTGTAAAATGTCTCCATCTCTGTCATTCTGTCTCAAACAGAGAAAGAAGGAACATTGATTATATCTGTTGATAATATGCTTGTGTTGATGTTGAGATACTGACTCTTGTTTGTGTTCTCTGGTTTGTCGCTCACAGCGCTGACAGCTGGACGTCCCTTTTCTGTTGAACACAAGGCAGAGTCAGTGCTGGGGGCAGGTAAGAGGATGTTATTAGGATAGAGGCAGGTCCAGATCCCGATCCCACACATGGGGCTAGTATTTACTGTTTTGTTTAACACACATCAGTGCAAGTGTTTTGTGACCTCAGAGCTGGATAAATAGACGGCTCAGTGTTTCATCCATATAAATGATTGGTCACGGTGGTTGATGATTCTGAATATTATTATTTTAATCACCATTCTGTTATTGTCCTGGTCCAAATAATTTTATACACTCAGGAAGGAAATCACCAACTAAATTATTATAAAGCTACAAAAGTCTACTTACCAACAATATGTATATATGAGGACCAGATATTATTCACAAAAGACCATATTTGACCCACGATCCACATGTTGGAAACACACTTTACTGTCAGTGGACTCAGCGTGACATAAAACAGACTCACGTTTATATAAGACAAATCAGATCAAACTGAGGATGAACCATTGGAACCTGTAACTTTTACGCAGCTAAAGTGAAGCCATTTAAAACCCGTTAGCTGCGCACAAACTGTCGGAGATCAGCGCACTCGCTTCGTTAGCTGAGTCAGACATGAGTGCTTTGATGCCAGAGATGGAGTACTTGAGTCCTGGACTCGGACTTGCGTCGAGTCATGAGGCTCATTTTTGTAACTTGACTCGAGGGAAAGTCTCAATGACTTAACTCGGACTCAGACCTGCCTTTGTATGGCTTGGACTCGACCTTGGACTCGTTTATTCTCAGACACCAGGACTCGTAACTCGACTCGGACTTGAGCACAAAGAACTCGCAAGTCACAACACCATATAATATGGGTGAAGACTGGAGCTAGCAGAGCTGCACATTGTTTAAGAACAGCTGGGGTGACACCATCAAGACCAGCTCCTTTACTAATTTAGTTTTTTGTAAAAAAGGCCCTCACTTCCTCCTCCTTGATATAAACTTGGAGTGTTGGAACGGGGGTAGCAGGGGAAAAAAGAAGGAACAGGCCACTGTTCAAACCTTGTATAAAAAGTATTCAGTCTATCTGGGAGATCAATATCAGAGTCAGGTGAGCGGATGGGCTTTTTTTATAGTCATGATTTAAAAATTTTTTTTCTGGTATCTGGTATCATTTGATGAAATCTGCTGTTCTAACTTAGCTTTCCTAATTGCTGACCTTAGTTTATATGTGTCCGCATTGTATTGTTGCTTGTTCCCACTTATTAAAGCAGAGTTATTTTTCCTACGTAGAAGTTGTATGTCTTTACATGTGTCCACACAAAAATTGTGTCTGTCAACTCATCCAGACTGTGTGATTGTAGCCCAGCCAGGTCTCGGTTAAACAGATAGTACAGCAGTCCTTGTTGGTTTGGATTAAAAGGAAGAACACATCACTTTGTTCTTTATTAATCTCACGTTAGTCAAGAGCAGAGCTGGTAAAGGTGGTCAATATAGCTTTCTGAACCTGGAGAGTACACCGGCATGCGTTATGCCCCCAGGAAGACGCATGTGCCAGCTTGTTTATAAATAGTATCTCTGCTGGAAAAGTAGAGAACATTGCTGCATCGATTGAATGCCTACTGTCTCTAAAGGAAAGTAGTTCTCAGCAGGTGTATATCATACAAAAAGACTTTCTGATTTAGTACAGACAAAAGTTACAGACACAGGACCAGAGCTTGTACCGGGGCCGCCATCTTTATGGTGCTGTAATATGTAATATTGGCGCTGTAATATGGCTCTGTCTGTGCTCGGGACTTACTTCTTCAGAAAGAATCGCGTAAACTGGCACCCAGGTACATTTGCCCATATCAAATCAAAAGTATCATTAAAGCTGCTGTTGTGAAGCCGAGTCCCTCTTTAAACGTGCATCCTTCTTTTCATGTTAGCAAGCCAGTTTCTATCTGTGTTTAGGCTAAACCCCCTCCACCCCCCCATTGTTCTTGACAATCACCCTGCCTTCTACGTTTGTTGTTTGCTGGATGTGCATAGGAGAGGCCGAGGCTTCCAATACTTGGTAGATTGGGAGGGGTATGGACCAGAAGAGTGGTCATGGATTTTTTGCTCTCTTCTTTTTAAACCCCTTGGTCCTCAGAGACTTCTATGACCGATGCTCAAGAAAGCCTGGTAGGCTGCCAGGTTGCGTCCCTTGAGGAGTGGGGGTACGGTTAGGGTTTTGGTTCTCCTGTGTTTCTTTCTCTCGCCTGACTTTTTGTTTGTACAGCAGAGCTTGTGTGAAGCAGGATGTGTGGCTGGTTTTTTCCAGTACTGCTGATCAGACCTGCACTTAATCTGTCATCAGCTTTCATACTTCAGCCAGGTCTGCTCAGCACCACTCTGCCAGATTATTCCGACTTATTTGGCAGTGCTCTTATTGTTCATTAGATGTCCTGCCACCAGACCGCTTTCTACCTCCAAACCTACTCGCCTTTGGTTAATAAACCTTTTGACTATTTTGCCGTCTTGCCTTTGCTCTGGGGTCCTCTAGCAAAAACCTTAACAGACACATCCTGAACCTCTAAAAACATTCTTGATTAAAGCCTGGAGGTGAAGCTTAAGATTTGTTTTACAAACACTTACCCGAGCTTCTCGTCATGAGCTTTTTCCATGTCATGCATCCTGAAATAAAAATATAATCAGCAGTGAGTCAGACTGTTTTTGATTTTTAAAGACTATCAGTGAAAATACCTCTTTCTGTTTTGACTAATGTCCTTTTCTTTCTCTTCCAGATTACATCTGTGGGAAACAAATGAAGGTGAGTTTCTAACATTTTAGTCTGAATTAAAGTACTGTGTGAAGTTGGACACTGTCGGTATTTACTTCAGCTGTTGGTTCTCGTGGCTCAGTTGATTCAAACTGAAATTCAGATTCAGTCATTAATAGAGTCAGACTGGTTTAAATAAAGAGTAGTGCAGTCTGTACCTTTCGTTAAGGTCCTTTTCTTTTTGCTGAGCAGATCTGAGGGTAACAAAGGAAGATCATTGTTCTTTAGTTCCTACCATATTAATGTTACTAATGGAGCCCTGTGTGAAATGACGTCACCAGGTAGTGTTACAGTGGCTTAAAACCTGAATGTTTGGAGTGGAGCACCAAAAAAACTAACAAATGTAGGAAAATCAATAATGACCAGTGTTGACTGTGAAGATAGTGTAGCCTGACAATGTCTCCAAAGAATTCCACCAGTCTCTGTGAATCCTACAGACCATAAACACATCTGCACTTTCAAATCATGTCTTAAAGAAGCATTTCATTTATGTCTAATGCTGAAACTATGCACACAAGTTCCTCCATAAATGTGCTCTGGTGTTTGGTCAAGCTCTTGGAGCAGAACACATTTTCATAAGACCACTTTGTACAAGAAAAGGACCTGATCATGGTTGGGTTTTTAGCATAATGCTCCTTATAGGTGCTAAAAACCTTATGACGTCCTCTAAACTTCAGCGGAAAACAGAAGTGGTATCCATTTTGATGAACATTTTCTAAAGGGAGAATCTCCCCCCAGACCTCCGACTGCAAAGACCCATTCTTTCTGTGTGACACTGTCTGCAAATCTTTGTTGAAGAGGTTTTATTTTGGTGTGGTTTGTCTGTTGGAGTCATGAGGCCCTCAGTGCCTAAAACTCTAGAATCACTCTTGTGCTGGACATACACCAGGACTGGGCTGACACAAACACTAAAAAACACCTTTAGAATATTATTCATTTTTGAAACAAGTGTTTACCTGAGCTGCTGCTCGTGAGCCGTCTCTATGGCACCTATCCTAAAATTCACACATCAACAGTGAGTCAGACTGGTTTATGCTTTAAATGGACTCAGTCAAGTCTTTGTACCTTTTAAGATATTCCTGGTGTCTCTGGTTCAAAGATCTGTAGGAAACAACACAGTGGTTATATCCAGGTATGAAGTCAACACCTACATAAACTTTAATACAATACATCAATATTATTATTTCTCATGAAACACACAGAAAAGATTGAGCAGACATTGTCTTTTAATTCAAATGATGCGATCCACATTAATATTTCCAGTGTCTTAAGCAGTCGACATTTAATAGGTTTGCAGGTGCCACGTCCTGCAACAGCTCTCAGTTATCACACCAGTTTGCTGACCCTGTGGAGGAGGAGTTTTCTGTTGAAACCATCGTGCCTTCCTCTTGTGGTGTTAGAGCAGCTCATTGTGAAATGGAGAAAGTGGTACAGGAAGCACAGATGGGTCAACTGACCCCTGCGGGATGTCTGTCAGGTCGTTTGTTTGTCCCACCTTTTGCCAGGTCTGCAGTGTTCCAGTGGCGTCAAGGTTCTAAAGTGGCCTTACATCCTGGGTTTCAAACTGCTTCAACACCGTTTTTGTGGTCGCCATGATGTCGAACAAAAGAGGATTTGTTTCTGCTTGCTCTGTCTGTGCTCGGGACTTACCTCTTCAGAAAGAATCGTAAACTGGCACCCAGGTACATTTGCCCATATCAAATCAAAAGGATCATTAAAGCTGCTGTTGTGAAGCTGAGGCTGAGTCCCTCTTTAAATGTGCATCCTTCATTTCATGTTTCACTTAGCAAGCCAGTTTCCATCTGTGCTCTGGCTAAACCCCTCCGCCCCCATGGTTCTTGACAATCACCCTGCCTTCACCGTTGTTGTTTGCTGGATGTGCGTAGGCGAGGCCGAGGCTTCCAATACTTGGTAGATTGGGAGGGGTATGTACCAGAAGAGTGGTCATGGATTTCTTGCTCTCTTCTTTTTAACCCCTTGGTCCTCAGAGACTTCTATGACCGACGCTCAAGAAAGCCTGGTAGGCTGCCAGGTTTGTGTCCCTTGAGGAGTGGGGGTACTGTTCGGGTTTTGGTTCTCCTGTGTTTCTTTCTCTCGCCTGACTTTTTGTTTGTACAGCAGAGCATGTGTGAAGCAGGATGCGTGGCTGGTTTCTTCCAGTACTGCTGATCAGAAACACCTGCACTTAATCTGTCATCAGCTTTCATACTTCAGCCAGGTCTGCTCAGCACCACTCTGCCAGATTATTCCGACTTATTTGGCAGTGCTCCTATTGTTCACTAGATGTCCTGCCACCAGACTGCTTTCTACCTCCAAACCTGATCATCTTTGGTTAATAAACCTTTTGACTATTTTGCCGTTTGCCTTTGCTCTGGGGTCCTCTAGTATAAACCTTAACAGACACATCCTGAACCTCTAAAACATTCTTGATTAAAGCCTGGTAGTGAAGCTTAAGATTTGTTTTACAAACACTTACCCGAGCTTCTCGTCATGAGCTTTTTCCATGTCATGCATCCTGAAATAAAAATATCATCAGCAGTGAGTCAGACTGGTTTTGATTTTAAAGACTATCAGTGAAAATACCTCTTTCTGTTTTGACTAATGTCCTTTTCTTTCTCTTCCAGATTACATCTGTGGGAAACAAATAAAGGTGAGGTTCTAACATTTTAGGCTGAATTAAAGTACTGTGTGAAGTTGGACACTGTCGGTATTTACTTCAGCTGTTGGTTCTCGTGCCTCAGTTGATTCAAACTGAAATTCAGATTCAGTCATTAATAGAGTCAGACTGGTTTAAATAAAGAGTAGTGCAGTCTGTACCTTTCATTAAGGTCCTTTTCATTTTGCTGAGCAGATCTGAGGGTAACAAAGGAGGACAATTTGAATTTTTAATGAATTCAGAACATTTTATTCTAACACAGTTTAGCTCTGTCTTAAGTAAGACACTGTCCAATCGTTAATATTTACAACAGCCGCTGCCTATGAGCTTCTTCCATCCTGAAATTCACACATCAGCTGTGAGTCAGACTGGATTTGAATTTAAATGGATTGAAACCATTTCTCCAGTCACCCAAGCAGAAGTCAATGAGGAAGTTGGAAAGCTTCTCGGTGAGTGGATAAGATCAGCCCCGAGTACCTGAAGTCTCTAGATGTTGTGGGCCTGTCTTGGCTGATATGCCTCTGTAACATTGTGTGGCGTTTGGGGACCGGGGGGGTTGTCCCTCTTTTTAAGAAGGTTTTTAAGTAGTGTTCCAACTACAGAGGGATCACACCCCCCGTGGTTCTTGACAATCACCCTGCCTTCACCGTTTGTCGTTTGCTGCATGTGCTTAGGTGAGGCCGAGGCTTCCAATACTTGGCAGATTGGGAGGGGTATGGACCAGAAGAGAGGTCTTGCTCTCTAATGCTAGAACCCTGGTTCCTCAGAGACTTCTGTTACCAAATCCCATGAAAGCATGACCTATCCGAGAGGTAAGACTTGAACCATTGTAACGCCAGTCCAGAGACACCCATCGCACTGACAGAAGACAGGAGGATGTGGTGATTATGATGATAACTTGGATGTTGCCTTGGCCAGTCTAAGGGCTTCGATGACTGAGAGCAGTGCAGTCTCATTGGAATGGTCGCTATTGAACCCAGACTGGTTGCGGTCCAGGTGGTTGATCCGTATGAGAAAGGAGGAAAGCTGGTTAAACAACTCGCTCCAGAGCTTTAGAAATGAAGGAAAGGAGGGAAACCGGTCTTTAGTTTTCTGTCAGTGTAGGGTTGAGAGTGGGTTTCTTCAATAATGGTGTGTACTGTTAGGGTTTTGATTCTCATATGTTTCTTTCTTTCGCCTCCCTTTTTCTTTGTACAGCAGAACCTGTGTGAAGCAGGATGCGTGGCTGGTTTCTTCCAGTACTGCTGATCAGACACACCTGCACTTAATCTGTCATCAGCTTTCCTACTTCAGCCAGGTCTGCTCAGCACCACTCTGCCCGATTATTCCGACTTATTTGGCAGTGCTCTTATTGTTCACTAGACGTCCTGCCACCAGACTGCTTTTTACCTCCAATCCTGCTCGCCTTTGGTTAATAAACGTTTTTAATATTTTGCTGTCTTGCCTTTGCTCTGGGGTCCTCTAGTATAAACCTTAACAGACACATCCTGAACCTCTAAAAACATTCTTGATTAAAGCCAGGTAGTGACGCTTAAGATCTGTTTTACAAACACTTACCCAAGCATTTCATCATGAGCTTTTTCCATGTCATGCATCCTGAAATAAAAATATCATCAGCAGTGAGTCAGACTGGTTTTGATTTTTAAAGACTATCAGTGAAGATACCTCTTTCTGTTTTGAATAATGTCCTTTTCTTTCTCTTCCAGATTACATCTGTGGGAAACAAATGAAGGTGAGTTTCCAACATTTTAGTCTGAATTAAAGTACTGTGTGAAGTTGGACACTGTCGTATTTACTTCAGCTGTTGGTTCTCGTGGCTCAGTTGATTCAAACTGAAATTCAGATTCAGTCATTAATAGAGTCAGACTGGTTTAAATAAAGAGTAGTGCAGTCTGTACCTTTCATTAAGGTCCTTTTCTTTTTGCTGAGCAGATCTGAGGGTAACAAAGGAAGATCATTGTTCTTAGTTCCTACCATATTAATGTTACTAATGGAGTCCTGTGTGAAATGACGTCACCAGGTAGTGTTACAGTGGCTTAAAACCTGAATGTTTGGAGTGGAGCACCAAAAAACTAACAAATGTAGGAAAATCAATAATGACCAGTGTTGACTGTGAAGATACTGTAGCCTGACAATGTCTCCAAAGAATTCCACCAGTCTCTGTGAATCCTACAGACCATAAACACATCTGCACATTCAAATCATGTCTTAAAGAAGCATTTAATTTATGTCTAATGCTGAAACTATGCACACAAGTTCCTCCATAAATGTGCTCTGGTGTTTGGTCAAGCTCTTGAGCAGAACACATTTTCATAAGACCACTTTGTACAACAAAAGGACCTGATCATGGTTGGGTTTTTAGCATAATGCTCCTTATAGGTGCTAAAACCTTATGACGTCCCTCTAAACTTCAGCGGAAAACAGAAGTGGTATCCATTTAGATGAACATTTTCTAAAGGGAGAATCTCCCCCCCAGACCTCCGACTGCAAAGACCCACATTCTTTCTAAGTGACACTGTCTGCAAATCTTTTGTTGAAGAGGTTTTATTTTGGTGTGGTTTGTCTGTTGGAGTAAAGAGGCCCTCAGTGCCTAAAACTCTAGAATCACTCTTGTGCTGGACATACACCAGGACTGGGCTGACACAAACACTAAAAAACACCTTTGAAATATTATTCATTTTGAAACAAGTGTTTACCTGAGCTGCTGCTCGTGAGCCATCTCTATGGCACCTATCCTAAAATTCACACATCAACAGTGAGTCAGACTGGTTTATGCTTTAAATGGACTCAGTCAAGTCTTTGTACCTTTTAAGATATTCCTGGTGTCTCTGGTCCAAAGATCTGTAGGAAACAACACAGTGGATATCCAGGTATGAAGTCAACATCTACATAAACTGTAATACAATACATCAATATTATTATTTCTCATGAAACACACAGAAAAGATTGAGCAGACATTGTCTTTTAATTCAAATGATGCGATCCACATTAATATTTCCAGTGTCTTAAGCAGTCGTACATTTAATAGGTTTGCAGGTGCCACGTCCTGCAACAGCTCTCAGTTATCACACCAGTTTGCTGACCCTGTGGAGGAGGAGTTTTCTGTTGAAACCATCGTGCCTTCCTCTTGTGGTGTTAGAGCAGCTCATTGTGAAATGGAGAAAGTGGTACAGGAAGCACAGATGGGTCAACTGACCCTGCGGGATGTCTGTCAGGTCGTTTGTTTGTCCCACCTTTTGCCAGGTCTGCAGTGTTCCAGTGGCGTCAAGGTTCTAAAGTGGCCTTACATCCTGGGTTTCAAACTGCTTCAACACCGTTTTTTGTGGTCGTCTATGATGTCGAACAAAAGAGGATTTGTTTCTGCTTGCTCTGTCTGTGCTCGGGACTTACTTCTTCAGAAAGAATTGCGTAAACTGGCACCCAGGTACATTTGCCCATATCAAATCAAAAGGATCATTAAAGCTGCTGTTGTGAAGCTGAGGCTGAGCCCCTCTTTAAACGTGCATCCTTCATTTCATGTTTCACTTAGCAAGCCAGTTTCTATCTGTGTTTAGGCTAAACCCTCCACCCCCATTGTTCTTGACAATCACCCTGCCTTCACGTTTGTTGTTTGCTGGATGTGCGAGGCGAGGCCGAGGCTTCCAATACTTGGTAGATTGGGAGGGGTATGTACCAGAAGAGTGGTCATGGATTTCTTGCTCTCTTCTTTTTAAACCCCTTGGTCCTCAGAGAATTTTATGACCGACGCTCAAGAAAGCCTGGTAGGCTGCCAGGTTGCGTCCCTTGAGGAGTGGGGTACTGTTCGTTTTGGTTCTCCTGTGTTTCTTTCTCTCGCCTGACTTTTTGTTTGTACAGCAGAGCATGTGTGAAGCAGGATGCGTGGCTGGTTTCTTCCAGTACTGCTGATCAGACACACCTGCACTTAATCTGTCATCAGCTTTCATACTTCAGCCAGGTCTGCTCAGCACCACTCTGCCAGATTATTCCGACTTATTTGGCAGTGCTCCTATTGTTCACTAGACGTCCTGCCACCAGACTGCTTTCTACCTCCAAACCTGCTCGCCTTTGGTTAATAAACCTTTTGACTATTTTGCCGTCTTGCCTTTGCTCTGGGGTCCTCTAGTATAAACCTTAACAGACACATCCTGAACCTCTAAAAACATTCTTGATTAAAGCCTGGTAGTGAAGCTTAAGATTTGTTTTACAAACACTTACCCAAGCATTTCATCATGAGCTTTTTCCATGTCATGCATCCTGAATTAAAAATATCATCAGCAGTGAGTCAGACTGGTTTTGATTTTTAAAGACTATCAGTGAAAATACCTCTTTCTGTTTTGACTAACGTCCTTTTCTTTCTCTTCCAGATTACATCTGTGGGAAACAAATAAAGGTGAGGTTCTAACATTTTAGGCTGAATTAAAGTACTGTGTGAAGTTGGACACTGTCGGTATTTACTTCAGCTGTTGGTTCTCGTGCCTCAGTTGATTCAAACTGAAATTCAGATTCAGTCATTAAGAGTCAGACTGGTTTAAATAAAGAGTAGTGCAGTCTGTACCTTTCATTAAGGTCCTTTTCATTTTGCTGAGCAGATCTGAGGGTAACAAAGGAGGACAATTTGAATTTTTAATGAATTCAGAACATTTTATTCTAACACAGTTTAGCTCTGTCTTAAGTAAGACACTGTCCAATCGTTAATATTTACAACAGCCGCTGCCTATGAGCTTCTTCCATCCTGAAATTCACACATCAGCTGTGAGTCAGACTGGATTTGAATTTAAATGGATTGAAACCATTTCTCCAGTCACCCAAGCAGAAGTCAATGAGGAAGTTGGAAAGCTTCTCGGTGAGTGGATAAGATCAGCCCGAGTACCTGAAGTCTCTAGATGTTGTGGGCCTGTCTTGGCTGATATGCCTCTGTAACATTGTGTGGCGGTTGGGGACCGGGGGGGTTGTCCCTCTTTTTAAGAAGGTTTTAAGTAGTGTTCCAACTACAGAGGGATCACACTCCTCAGCCTCCCTGGGAAAGTCTATGCCAGGGTAATGGAGAGGAGAATTTGTCTGATAGTATAACCTTGGATTCCTGAGGAACAAAGCGGTTTTCGTCCCAGTCATGGAACACTGGACCGGCTCTTTACCTTTTTCAGGGGCTAGAGGGTTCATGGGAGTTTACCCAACCAGTCCAGATTCTCGCTGTCCTCCGGCTGAACCCCCTCTACCCCCCGTGGTTCTTGACAATCACCCTGCCTTCACCGCTTTGTCGCTTGCTGCATGTGCTTAGGTGAGGCCGAGGCTTCCAATACTTGGCAGATTGGGAGGGGTATGGACCAGAAGAGAGGTCATGGATTTCTTGCTCTCTAATGCTAGAAGCCTGGTTCCTCAGAGACTTCTGTTACCAAATCCCATGAAAGCATGACCTATCCGAGAGGTAAGACTTGAACCATTGCAACGCCAGTCCAGAGACACCCATCGCACTGACAGAAGACAGGAGGATGTGGTGATTATGATGATAACTTGGATGTTGCCTTGGCCAGTCTAAGGGCTTCGATGACTGAGAGCAGTGCCGTCTCATTGGAATGGTCGCTATTGAACCCAGACTGGTTGCGGTCCAGGTGGTTGATCCGTATGAGAAAGGAGGAAAGCTGGTTAAACAACTCGCTCCAGAGCTTTGGAAATGACGGAAAGGAGGAAAACCGGTCTGTAGTTTTCTGTCAGTGTAGGGTTGAGAGTGGGTTTCTTCAATAATGGTGTGTACTGTTAGGGTTTTGATTCTCATGTGTTTCTTTCTTTCCCCTCCCTTTTTCTTTGTACAGCAGAACCTGTGTGAAGCAGGATGCGTGGCTGGTTTCTTCCAGTACTGCTGATCAGACACACCTGCACTTAATCTGTCATCAGCTTTCATACTTCAGCCAGGTCTGCTCAGCACCACTCTGCCAGATTATTCCGACTTATTTGGCAGTGCTCTTATTGTTCACTAGACGTCCTGCCACCAGACTGCTTTCTACCTCCAAACCTACTCGCCTTTGGTTAATAAACTTTTTGACTATTTTGCCGTCTTGCCTTTGCTCTGGGGTCCTCTAGCAAAAACCTTAACAGACACATCCTGAACCTCTAAAAACATTCTTGATTAAAGCCTGGTAGTGAAGCTTAAGATTTGTTTTACAAACACTTACCCAAGCTTTTCATCATGAGCTTTTTCCATGTCATGCATCCTGAAATAAAAATATCATCAGCAGTGAGTCAGACTGTTTTTGATTTTTAAAGACTATCAGTGAAGATACCTCTTTCTGTTTTGACTAATGTCCTTTTCTTTCTCTTCCAGATTACATCTGTGGGAAACAAATGAAGGTGAGTTTCCAACGTTTTAGTCTGAATTAAAGTACTGTGTGAAGTTGAACACTGTCGGTATTTACTTCAGCTGTTGGTTCTCGTGGCTCAGTTGATTCAAACTGAAATTCAGATTCAGTCATTAATAGAGTCAGACTGGTTTAAATAAAGAGTAGTGCAGTCTGTACCTTTCATTAAGGTCCTTTTCTTTTTGCTGAGCAGATCTGAAGGTAACAAAGGAAGATCATTGTTCTTTAGTTCCTACCATATTAATGTTACTAATGGAGTCCTGTGTGAAATGACGTCACCAGGTAGTGTTACAGTGGCTTAAAACCTGAATGTTTGGAGTGGAGCACCAAAAAAAACTAACAAATGTAGGAAAATCAATAATGACCAGTGTTGACTGTGAAGATACTGTAGCCTGACAATGTTTCCAAAGAATTCCACCAGTCTCTGTGAATTCTACAGACTATAAACAGATCTGCACTTTCAAATCATGTCTTAAAGAAGCATTTCATTTATGTCTAATGCTGAAACTATGCACACAAGTTCCTCCATAAATGTGCTCTGGTGTTTGGTCAAGCTCTTGGAGCAGAACACATTTTCATAAGACCACTTTGTACAACAAAAGGACCTGATCATGGTTGGGTTTTTAGCATAATGCTCCTTATAGGTGCTAAAAACCTTATGACGTCCTCTAAACTTCAGCGGAAAACAGAAGTGGTATCCATTTAGATGAACATTTTCTAAAGGGAGAATCTCCCCCCAGACCTCCGACTGCAAAGACCCACATTCTTTCTGTGTGACACTGTCTGCAAATCTTTTGTTGAAGAGGTTTTATTTTGGTGTGGTTTGTCTGTTGGAGTAAAGAGGCCCTCAGTGCCTAAAACTCTAGAATCACTCTTGTGCTGGACATACACCAGGACTGGGCTGACACAAACACTAAAAAACACCTTTAGAATATTATTCATTTTTGAAACAAGTGTTTACCTGAGCTGCTGCTCGTGATCCGTCTCTATGGCACCTATCCTAAAATTCACACATCAACAGTGAGTCAGACTGGTTTATGCTTTAAATGGACTCAGTCAAGTCTTTGTACCTTTTAAGATATTCCTGGTGTCTCTGGTTCAAAGATCTGTAGGAAACAACACAGTGGTTATATCCAGGTATGAAGTCAACATCTACATAAACTTTAATACAATACATCAATATTATTATTTCTCATGAAACACATAGAAAAGATTGAGCAGACATTGTCTTTTAATTCAAATGATGCGATCCACATTAATATTTCCAGTGTCTTAAGCAGTCGTACATTTAATAGGTTTGCAGGTGCCACGTCCTGCAACAGCTCTCAGTTATCACACCAGTTTGCTGACCCTGTGGAGGAGGAGTTTTCTGTTGAAACCATCGTGCCTTCCTCTTGTGGTGTTAGAGCAGCTCATTGTGAAATGGAGAAAGTGGTACAGGAAGCACAGATGGGTCAACTGACCCTTGCGGGATGTCTGCCAGGTCGTTTGTTTGTCCCACCTTTTGCCAGGTCTGCAGTGTTCCAGTGGCGTCAAGGTTCTAAAGTGGCCTTACATCCTGGGTTTCAAACTGCTTCAACACCGTTTTTTGTGGTCGTCTATAATGTCGAACAAAAGAGGATTTGTTTCTGCTTGCTCTGTCTGTGCTCGGGACTTACCTCTTCAGAAAGAATTGCGTAAACTGGCACCCAGGTACATTTGCCCATATCAAATCAAAAGGATCATTAAAGCTGCTGTTGTGAAGCTGAGGCTGAGTCCCTCTTTAAATGTGCATCCTTCATTTCATGTTTCACTTAGCAAGCCAGTTTCTATCTGTGCTTAGGCTAAACCCCCTCCGCCCCCCATTGTTCTTGACAATCACCCTGCCTTCACCGTTTGTTGTTTGCTGGATGTGCGTAGGCGAGGCCGAGGCTTCCAATACTTGGTAGATTGGGAGGGGTATGTACCAGAAGAGTGGTCATGGATTTCTTGCTCTCTTCTTTTTAACCCCTTGGTCCTCAGAGACTTCTATGACCGACGCTCAAGAAAGCCTGGTAGGCTGCCAGGTTTGTGTCCCTTGAGGAGTGGGGGTACTGTTCGGGTTTTGGTTCTCCTGTGTTTCTTTCTCTCGCCTGACTTTTTGTTTGTACAGCAGAGCATGTGTGAAGCAGGATGCGTGGCTGGTTTCTTCCAGTACTGCTGATCAGACACACCTGCACTTAATCTGTCATCAGCTTTCATACTTCAGCCAGGTCTGCTCAGCACCACTCTGCCAGATTATTCCGACTTATTTGGCAGTGCTCTTATTGTTCACTAGACGTCCTGCCACCAGACTGCTTTCTACCTCCAAACCTGCTCGCCTTTGGTTAATAAACCTTTTGACTATTTTGCCGTTTTGCCTTTGCTCTGGGGTCCTCTAGTATAAACCTTAACAGACACATCCTGAACCTCTAAAAACATTCTTGATTAAAGCCTGGTAGTGAAGCTTAAGATTTGTTTTACAAACACTTACCCGAGCTTCTCGTCATGAGCTTTTTCCATGTCATGCATCCTGAAATAAAAATATCATCAGCAGTGAGTCAGACTGGTTTTGATTTTTAAAGACTATCAGTGAAAATACCTCTTTCTGTTTTGACTAATGTCCTTTTCTTTCTCTTCCAGATTACATCTGTGGGAAACAAATAAAGGTGAGGTTCTAACATTTTAGGCTGAATTAAAGTACTGTGTGAAGTTGGACACTGTCGGTATTTACTTCAGCTGTTGGTTCTCGTGCCTCAGTTGATTCAAACTGAAATTCAGATTCAGTCATTAATAGAGTCAGACTGGTTTAAATAAAGAGTAGTGCAGTCTGTACCTTTCATTAAGGTCCTTTTCATTTTGCTGAGCAGATCTGAGGGTAACAAAGGAGGACAATTTGAATTTTTAATGAATTCAGAACATTTTATTCTAACACAGTTTAGCTCTGTCTTAAGTAAGACACTGTCCAATCGTTAATATTTACAACAGCCGCTGCCTATGAGCTTCTTCCATCCTGAAATTCACACATCAGCTGTGAGTCAGACTGGATTTGAATTTAAATGGATTGAAACCATTTCTCCAGTCACCCAAGCAGAAGTCAATGAGGAAGTTGGAAAGCTTCTCGGTGAGTGGATAAGATCAGCCCCGAGTACCTGAAGTCTCTAGATGTTGTGGGCCTGTCTTGGCTGATATGCCTCTGTAACATTGTGTGGCGTTTGGGGACCGGGGGGGTTGTCCCTCTTTTTAAGAAGGTTTTTAAGTAGTGTTCCAACTACAGAGGGATCACACTCCTCAGCCTCCCTGGGAAAGTCTATGCCAGGGTAATGGAGAGGAGAATTTGTCTGATAGTATAACCTTGGATTCCTGAGGAACAAAGCGGTTTTCGTCCCAGTCATGGAACACTGGACCGGCTCTTTACCTTTTCCAGGGGCTAGAGGGTTCATGGGAGTTTACCCAACCAGTCCAGATTCTCGCTGTCCTCCGGCTGAACCCCCTCTACCCCCCGTGGTTCTTGACAATCACCCTGCCTTCACCGTTTGTCGTTTGCTGCATGTGCTTAGGTGAGGCCGAGGCTTCCAATACTTGGCAGATTGGGAGGGGTATGGACCAGAAGAGAGGTCTTGCTCTCTAATGCTAGAACCCTGGTTCCTCAGAGACTTCTGTTACCAAATCCCATGAAAGCATGACCTATCCGAGAGGTAAGACTTGAACCATTGTAACGCCAGTCCAGAGACACCCATCGCACTGACAGAAGACAGGAGGATGTGGTGATTATGATGATAACTTGGATGTTGCCTTGGCCAGTCTAAGGGCTTCGATGACTGAGAGCAGTGCAGTCTCATTGGAATGGTCGCTATTGAACCCAGACTGGTTGCGGTCCAGGTGGTTGATCCGTATGAGAAAGGAGGAAAGCTGGTTAAACAACTCGCTCCAGAGCTTTAGAAATGAAGGAAAGGAGGGAAACCGATCTTTAGTTTTCTGTCAGTGTAGGGTTGAGAGTGGGTTTCTTCAATAATGGTGTGTACTGTTAGGGTTTTGATTCTCATATGTTTCTTTCTTTCGCCTCCCTTTTTCTTTGTACAGCAGAACCTGTGTGAAGCAGGATGCGTGGCTGGTTTCTTCCAGTACTGCTGATCAGACACACCTGCACTTAATCTGTCATCAGCTTTCCTACTTCAGCCAGGTCTGCTCAGCACCACTCTGCCCGATTATTCCGACTTATTTGGCAGTGCTCTTATTGTTCACTAGACGTCCCTGCCACCAGACTGCTTTTTACCTCCAATCCTGCTCGCCTTTGGTTAATAAACGTTTTTAATATTTTGCTGTCTTGCCTTTGCTCTGGGGTCCTCTAGTATAAACCTTAACAGACACATCCTGAACCTCTAAAAACATTCTTGATTAAAGCCAGGTAGTGACGCTTAAGATCTGTTTTACAAACACTTACCCAAGCATTTCATCATGAGCTTTTTCCATGTCATGCATCCTGAAATAAAAATATCATCAGCAGTGAGTCAGACTGGTTTTGATTTTTAAAGACTATCAGTGAAGATACCTCTTTCTGTTTTGAATAATGTCCTTTTCTTTCTCTTCCAGATTACATCTGTGGGAAACAAATGAAGGTGAGTTTCTAACATTTTAGTCTGAATTAAAGTACTGTGTGAAGTTGGACACTGTCGGTATTTACTTCAGCTGTTGGTTCTCGTGGCTCAGTTGATTCAAACTGAAATTCAGATTCAGTCATTAATAGAGTCAGACTGGTTTAAATAAAGAGTAGTGCAGTCTGTACCTTTCATTAAGGTCCTTTTCTTTTTGCTGAGCAGATCTGAGGGTAACAAAGGAAGATCATTGTTCTTTAGTTCCTACCATATTAATGTTACTAATGGAGTCCTGTGTGAAATGACGTCACCAGGTAGTGTTACAGTGGCTTAAAACCTGAATGTTTGGAGTGGAGCACCAAAAAAAACTAACAAATGTAGGAAAATCAATAATGACCAGTGTTGACTGTGAAGATACTGTAGCCTGACAATGTCTCCAAAGAATTCCACCAGTCTCTGTGAATCCTACAGACCATAAACACATCTGCACATTCAAATCATGTCTTAAAGAAGCATTTCATTTATGTCTAATGCTGAAACTATGCACACAAGTTCCTCCATAAATGTGCTCTGGTGTTTGGTCAAGCTCTTGGAGCAGAACACATTTTCATAAGACCACTTTGTACAACAAAAGGACCTGATCATGGTTGGGTTTTTAGCATAATGCTCCTTATAGGTGCTAAAAACCTTATGACGTCCTCTAAACTTCAGCGGAAAACAGAAGTGGTATCCATTTAGATGAACATTTTCTAAAGGGAGAATCTCCCCCCCAGACCTCCGACTGCAAAGACCCACATTCTTTCTAAGTGACACTGTCTGCAAATCTTTTGTTGAAGAGGTTTTATTTTGGTGTGGTTTGTCTGTTGGAGTAAAGAGGCCCTCAGTGCCTAAAACTCTAGAATCACTCTTGTGCTGGACATACACCAGGACTGGGCTGACACAAACACTAAAAAACACCTTTGAAATATTATTCATTTTTGAAACAAGTGTTTACCTGAGCTGCTGCTCGTGAGCCGTCTCTATGGCACCTATCCTAAAATTCACACATCAACAGTGAGTCAGACTGGTTTATGCTTTAAATGGACTCAGTCAAGTCTTTGTACCTTTTAAGATATTCCTGGTGTCTCTGGTCCAAAGATCTGTAGGAAACAACACAGTGGATATCCAGGTATGAAGTCAACATCTACATAAACTTTAATACAATACATCAATATTATTATTTCTCATGAAACACACAGAAAAGATTGAGCAGACATTGTCTTTTAATTCAAATGATGCGATCCACATTAATATTTCCAGTGTCTTAAGCAGTCGTACATTTAATAGGTTTGCAGGTGCCACGTCCTGCAACAGCTCTCAGTTATCACACCAGTTTGCTGACCCTGTGGAGGAGGAGTTTTCTGTTGAAACCATCGTGCCTTCCTCTTGTGGTGTTAGAGCAGCTCATTGTGAAATGGAGAAAGTGGTACAGGAAGCACAGATGGGTCAACTGACCCCTGCGGGATGTCTGTCAGGTCGTTTGTTTGTCCCACCTTTTGCCAGGTCTGCAGTGTTCCAGTGGCGTCAAGGTTCTAAAGTGGCCTTACATCCTGGGTTTCAAACTGCTTCAACACCGTTTTTTGTGGTCGTCTATGATGTCGAACAAAAGAGGATTTGTTTCTGCTTGCTCTGTCTGTGCTCGGGACTTACTTCTTCAGAAAGAATTGCGTAAACTGGCACCCAGGTACATTTGCCCATATCAAATCAAAAGGATCATTAAAGCTGCTGTTGTGAAGCTGAGGCTGAGCCCCTCTTTAAACGTGCATCCTTCATTTCATGTTTCACTTAGCAAGCCAGTTTCTATCTGTGTTTAGGCTAAACTCCCTCCACCCCCCATTGTTCTTGACAATCACCCTGCCTTCACCGTTTGTTGTTTGCTGGATGTGCGTAGGCGAGGCCGAGGCTTCCAATACTTGGTAGATTGGGAGGAGTATGTACCAGAAGAGTGGTCATGGATTTCTTGCTCTCTTCTTTTTAAACCCCTTGGTCCTCAGAGAATTTTATGACCGACGCTCAAGAAAGCCTGGTAGGCTGCCAGGTTTGTGTCCCTTGAGGAGTGGGGGTACTGTTCGGGTTTTGGTTCTCCTGTGTTTCTTTCTCTCGCCTGACTTTTTGTTTGTACAGCAGAGCATGTGTGAAGCAGGATGCGTGGCTGGTTTCTTCCAGTACTGCTGATCAGACACACCTGCACTTAATCTGTCATCAGCTTTCATACTTCAGCCAGGTCTGCTCAGCACCACTCTGCCAGATTATTCCGACTTATTTGGCAGTGCTCCTATTGTTCACTAGACGTCCTGCCACCAGACTGCTTTCTACCTCCAAACCTGCTCGCCTTTGGTTAATAAACCTTTGACTATTTTGCCGTCTTGCCTTTGCTCTGGGGTCCTCTAGTATAAACCTTAACAGACACATCCTGAACCTCTAAAAACATTCTTGATTAAAGCCTGGTAGTGAAGCTTAAGATTTGTTTTACAAACACTTACCCGAGCTTCTCGTCATGAGCTTTTTCCATGTCATGCATCCTGAAATAAAAATATCATCAGCAGTGAGTCAGACTGGTTTTGATTTTTAAAGACTATCAGTGAAAATACCTCTTTCTGTTTTGACTAATGTCCTTTTCTTTCTCTTCCAGATTACATCTGGGAAACAAATAAAGGTGAGGTTCTAACATTTTAGGCTGAATTAAAGTACTGTGTGAAGTTGGACACTGTCATTTACTTCAGCTGTTGTGCCTCAGTTGATTCAAACTGAAATTCAGATTCAGTCATTAATAGAGTCAGACTGGTTTAAATAAAGAGTAGTGCAGTCTGTACCTTTCATTAAGGTCCTTTTCATTTTGCTGAGCAGATCTGAGGGTAACAAAGGAGGACAATTTGAATTTTTAATGAATTCAGAACATTTTATTCTAACACAGTTTAGCTCTGTCTTAAGTAAGACACTGTCCAATCGTTAATATTTACAACAGCCGCTGCCTATGAGCTTCTTCCATCCTGAAATTCACACATCAGCTGTGAGTCAGACTGGATTTGAATTTAAATGGATTGAAACCATTTCTCCAGTCACCCAAGCAGAAGTCAATGAGGAAGTTGGAAAGCTTCTCGGTGAGTGGATAAGATCAGCCCCGAGTACCTGAAGTCTCTGGATGTTGTGGGCCTGTCTTGGCTGATATGCCTCTGTAACATTGTGTGGTGTTTGGGGACCGGGGGTTGTCCTCTTTTAAGAAGGTTTTTAAGTAGTGTTCCAACTACAGAGGGATCACACTCTCAGCCTCCTGGGAAAGTCTATGCCAGGGTAATGGAGAGGAGAATTTGTCTGATAGTATAACCTTGGATTCCTGAGGAACAAAGCGGTTTTCGTCCCAGTCATGGAACACTGGACCGGCTCTTTACCTTTTCCAGGGGCTAGAGGGTTCATGGGAGTTTACCCAACCAGTCCAGATTCTCGCTGTCCTCCGGCTGAACCCCCTCTACCCCTGTGGTTCTTGACAATCACCCTGCCTTCACCGTTTGTCGTTTGCTGCATGTGCTTAGGTGAGGCCGAGGCTTCCAATACTTGGCAGATTGGGAGGGGTATGGACCAGAAGAGAGGTCTTGCTCTCTAATGCTAGAACCCTGGTTCCTCAGAGACTTCTGTTACCAAATCCCATGAAAGCATGACCTATCCGAGAGGTAAGACTTGAACCATTGTAACGCTAGTCCAGAGACACCCATCGCACTGACAGAAGACAGGAGGATGTGGTGATTATGATGATAACTTGGATGTTGCCTTGGCCAGTCTAAGGGCTTCATGACTGAGAGCAGTGCAGTCTCATTGGAATGGTCGCTATTGAACCCAGACTGGTTGCGGTCCAGGTGGTTGATCCGTATGAGAAAGGAGGAAAGCTGGTTAAACAACTCGCTCCAGAGCTTTAGAAATGAAGGAAAGGAGGGAAACCGGTCTTTAGTTTTCTGTCAGTGTAGGGTTGAGAGTGGGTTTCTTCAATAATGGTGTGTACTGTTAGGGTTTTGATTCTCATATGTTTCTTTCTTTCGCCTCCCTTTTCTTTGTACAGCAGAACCTGTGTGAAGCAGGATGCGTGGCTGGTTTCTTCCAGTACTGCTGATCAGACACACCTGCACTTAATCTGTCATCAGCTTTCATACTTCAGCCAGGTCTGCTCAGCACCACTCTGCCCGATTATTCCGACTTATTTGGCAGTGCTCTTATTGTTCACTAGACGCCCTGCCACCAGACTGCTTTTACCTCCAATCCTGCTCGCTTTGGTTAATAAACGTTTTTAATATTTTGCTGTCTTGCCTTTGCTCTGGGGTCCTCTAGTATAAACCTTAACAGACACATCCTGAACCTCTAAAAACATTCTTGATTAAAGCCAGGTAGTGACGCTTAAGATCTGTTTTACAAACACTTACCCAAGCATTTCATCATGAGCTTTTTCCATGTCATGCATCCTGAAATAAAATATCATCAGCAGTGAGTCAGACTGGTTTTGATTTTAAAGACTATCAGTGAAGATACCTCTTTCTGTTTTGAATAATGTCCTTTTCTTTCTCTTCCAGATTACATCTGTGGGAAACAAATGAAGGTGAGTTTCCAACGTTTTAGTCTGAATTAAAGTACTGTGTGAAGTTGGACACTGTCGGTATTTACTTCAGCTGTTGGTTCTCGTGGCTCAGTTGATTCAAACTGAAATTCAGATTCAGTCATTAATAGAGTCAGACTGGTTTAAATAAAGAGTAGTGCAGTCTGTACCTTTCATTAAGGTCCTTTTCTTTTTGCTGAGCAGATCTGAGGGTAACAAAGGAAGATCATTGTTCTTTAGTTCCTACCATATTAATGTTACTAATGGAGTCCTGTGTGAAATGACGTCACCAGGTAGTGTTACAGTGGCTTAAAACCTGAATGTTTGGAGTGGAGCACCAAAAAAAACTAACAAATGTAGGAAAATCAATAATGACCAGTGTTGACTGTGAAGATACTGTAGCCTGACAATGTCTCCAAAGAATTCCACCAGTCTCTGTGAATCCTACAGACCATAAACACATCTGCACATTCAAATCATGTCTTAAAGAAGCATTTCATTTATGTCTAATGCTGAAACTATGCACACAAAGTTCCTCCATAAATGTGCTCTGGTGTTTGGTCAAGCTCTTGGAGCAGAACACATTTTCATAAGACCACTTTGTACAACAAAGGACCTGATCATGGTTGGGTTTTAGCATAATGCTCCTTATAGGTGCTAAAAACCTTATGACGTCCTCTAAACTTCAGCGGAAAACAGAAGTGGTATCCATTTAGATGAACATTTTCTAAAGGGAGAATCTCCCCCCCAGACCTCCGACTGCAAAGACCCACATTCTTTCTAAGTGACACTGTCTGCAAATCTTTTGTTGAAGAGGTTTTATTTTGGTGTGGTTTGTCTGTTGGAGTAAAGAGGCCCTCAGTGCCTAAAACTCTAGAATCACTCTTGTGCTGGACATACACCAGGACTGGGCTGACACAAACACTAAAAAACACCTTTGAAATATTATTCATTTTTGAAACAAGTGTTTACCTGAGCTGCTGCTCGTGAGCCGTCTCTATGGCACCTATCCTAAAATTCACACATCAACAGTGAGTCAGACTGGTTTATGCTTTAAATGGACTCAGTCAAGTCTTTGTACCTTTTGTTAAAATATTCCTGGTGTCTCTGGTCCAAAGATCTGTAGGAAACAACACAGTGGTTATATCCAGGTATGAAGTCAACATCTACATAAACTTTAATACAATACATCAATATTATTATTTCTCATGAAACACACAGAAACGATTGAGCAGACAGTGTCTTTTAATTCAAATGATGCGATCCACATTAATATTTCCAGTGTCTTAAGCAGTCGTACATTTAATAGGTTTGCAGGTGCCACGTCCTGCAACAGCTCTCAGTTATCACACCAGTTTGCTGACCCTGTGGAGGAGGTGTTTTCTGTTGAAACCATCGTGCCTTCCTCTTGTGGTGTTAGAGCAGCTCATTGTGAAATGGAGAAAGTGGTACAGGAAGCACAGATGGGTCAACTGACCCCTGCGGGATGTCTGCCAGGTCGTTTGTTTGTCCCACCTTTTGCCAGGTCTGCAGTGTTCCAGTGGCGTCAAGGTTCTAAAGTGGCCTTACATCCTGGGTTTCAAACTGCTTCAACACCGTTTTTTGTGGTCGTCTATGATGTCGAACAAAAGAGGATTTGTTTCTGCTTGCTCTGTCTGTGCTCGGGACTTACTTCTTCAGAAAGAATTGCGTAAACAGGCACCCAGGTACATTTGCCCATATCAAATCAAAAGGATCATTAAAGCTGCTGTTGTGAAGCTGAGGCTGAGCCCCTCTTTAAACGTGCATCCTTCATTTCATGTTTCACTTAGCAAGCCAGTTTCTATCTGTGTTTAGGCTAAACCCCCTCCGCCCCCCATTGTTCTTGACAATCACCCTGCCTTCACCGTTTGTTGTTTGCTGGATGTGCGTAGGCGAGGCCGAGGCTTCCAATACTTGGTAGATTGGGAGGGGTATGTACCAGAAGAGTGGTCATGGATTTCTTGCTCTTTTTAACCCCTTGGTCCTCAGAGACTTCTATGACCGACGCTCAAGAAAGCCTGGTAGGCTGCCAGGTTGCGTCCCTTGAGGAGTGGGGGTACTGTTCGGGTTTTGGTTCTCCTGTGTTTCTTTCTCTCGCCTGACTTTTTGTTTGTACAGCAGAACCTGTGTGAAGCAGGATGTATGGCTGGTTTCTTCCAGTACTGCTGATCAGACACACCTGCACTTAATCTGTCATCAGCTTTCATACTTCAGCCAGGTCTGCTCAGCACCACTCTGCCAGATTATTCCGACTTATTTGGCAGTGCTCTTATTGTTCACTAGACGTCCTGCCACCAGACTGCTTTCTACCTCCAAACCTGCTCGCCTTTGGTTAATAAACCTTTTGACTATTTTGCCGTCTTGCCTTTGCTCTGGGGTCCTCTAGCAAAAACCTTAACAGACACATCCTGAACCTCTAAAAACATTCTTGATTAAAGCCTGGTAGTGAAGCTTAAGATTTGTTTTACAAACACTTACCCGAGCTTCTCGTCATGAGCTTTTTCCATGTCATGCATCCTGAAATAAAAATATCATCAGCAGTGAGTCAGACTGGTTTTGATTTTTAAAGACTATCAGTGAAGATACCTCTTTCTGTTTTGACTAATGTCCTTTTCTTTCTCTTCCAGATTACATCTGTGGGAAACAAATAAAGGTGAGGTTCTAACATTTTAGGCTGAATTAAAGTACTGTGTGAAGTTGGACACTGTCGGTATTTACTTCAGCTGTTGGTTCTCGTGGCTCAGTTGATTCAAACTGAAATTCAGATTCAGTCATTAATAGAGTCAGACTGGTTTAAATAAAGAGTAGTGCAGTCTGTACCTTTCATTAAGGTCCTTTTCTTTTTGCTGAGCAGATCTGAGGGTAACAAAGGAAGATCATTGTTCTTTAGTTCCTACCATATTAATCTTACTAATGGAGTCCTGTGTGAAATGACGTCACCAGGTAGTGTTACAGTGGCTTAAAACCTGAATGTTTGGAGTGGAGCACCAAAAAAAACTAACAAACGTAGGAAAATCAATAATGAGCAGTGTTGACTGTGAAGATAGTGTAGCCTGACAATGTCTCCGAAGAATTCCACCAGTCTCTGTGAATCCTACAGACCATAAACACATCTGCACATTCAAATCATGTCTTAAAGAAGCATTTCATTTATGTCTAATGCTGAAACTATGCACACAAGTTCCTCCATAAATGTGCTCTGGTGTTTGGTCAAGCTCTTGGAGCAGAACACATTTTCATAAGACCACTTTGTACAACAAAAGGACCTGATCATGGTTGGGTTTTTAGCATAATGCTCCTTATAGGTGCTAAAAACCTTATGACGTCCTCTAAACTTCAGCGGAAAACAGAAGTGGTATCCATTTAGATGAACATTTTCTAAAGGGAGAATCTCCCCCCAGACCTCCGACTGCAAAGACCCACATTCTTTCTGTGTGACACTGTCTGCAAATCTTTTGTTGAAGAGGTTTTATTTTGGTGTGGTTTGTCTGTTGGAGTCATGAGGCCCTCAGTGCCTAAAACTCTAGAATCACTCTTGTGCTGGACATACACCAGGACTGGGCTGACACAAACACTAAAAAACACTTTTAGAATATTATTCATTTTTGAAACAAGTGTTTACCTGAGCTGCTGCTCGTGAGCCGTCTCTATGGCACCTATCCTAAAATTCACACATCAACAGTGAGTCAGACTGGTTTATGCTTTAAATGGACTCAGTCAAGTCTTTGTACCTTTTGTTAAGATATTCCTGGTGTCTCTGGTTCAAAGATCTGTAGGAAACAACACAGTGGTTATATCCAGGAATGAAGTCAACATCTAAATAAACGTTAATACAATACATCAATAATATTATTTCTCATGAAACACACAGAAAAGATTGAGCAGACAGTGTCTTTTAATTCAAATGATGCGATCCACATTAATATTTCCAGTGCCTT
This sequence comes from Perccottus glenii, assembly GCA_024416835.2. Taxonomy (NCBI): domain Eukaryota; kingdom Metazoa; phylum Chordata; class Actinopteri; order Gobiiformes; family Odontobutidae; genus Perccottus; species Perccottus glenii. The sequence continues at coordinate 26,827,931 of CM044560.2, forward strand.
AAGCAGTCGTACATTAAATAGGTTTGCAGGTGCCACGTCCTGCAACAGCTCTCAGTTATCACACCAGTTTGCTGACCCTGTGGAGGAGGTGTTTTCTGTTGAAACCATCGTGCCTTCCTCTTGTGGTGTTAGAGCAGCTCATTGTGAAATGGAGAAAGTGGTACAGGAAGCACAGATGGGTCAACTGACCCCTGCGGGATGTCTGTCAGGTCGTTTGTTTGTCCCACCTTTTGCCAGGTCTGCAGTGTTCCAGTGGCGTCAAGGTTCTAAAGTGGCCTTACATCCTGGGTTTCAAACTGCTTCAACACCGTTTTTTGTGGTCGTCTATGATGTCGAACAAAAGAGGATTTGTTTCTGCTTGCTCTGTCTGTGCTCGGGACTTACTTCTTCAGAAAGAATTGCGTAAACTGGCACCCAGGTACATTTGCCCATATCAAATCAAAAGGATCATTAAAGCTGCTGTTGTGAAGCTGAGGCTGAGCCCCTCTTTAAACGTGCATCCTTCATTTCATGTTTCACTTAGCAAGCCAGTTTCTATCTGTGCTTAGGCTAAACCCCCTCCGCCCCCCATTGTTCTTGACAATCACCCTGCCTTCACCGTTTGTTGTTTGCTGGATGTGCGTAGGCGAGGCCGAGGCTTCAATACTTGGTAGATTGGGAGGGTATGTACCAGAAGAGTGGTCATGGATTTTTGCTCTTTTAACCCCTTGGTCCTCAGAGACTTCTATGACCGACGCTCAAGAAAGCCTGGTAGGCTGCCAGGTTGCGTCCCTTGAGGAGTGGGGGTACTGTTCGGGTTTTGGTTCTCCTGTGTTTCTTTCTTTCGCCTCCCTTTTTGTTTGTACAGCAGAGCATGTGTGAAGCAGGATGTGTGGCTGGTTTCTTCCAGTACTGCTGATCAGACACACCTGCACTTAATCTGTCATCAGCTTTCATACTTCAGCCAGGTCTGCTCAGCACCACTCTGCCAGATTATTCCGACTTATTTGGCAGTGCTCTTATTGTTCACTAGACGTCCTGCCACCAGACTGCTTTCTACCTCCAAACCTGCTCGCCTTTGGTTAATAAACCTTTTGACTATTTTGCCGTCTTGCCTTTGCTCTGGGGTCCTCTAGTATAAACCTTAACAGACACATCCTGAACCTCTAAAAACATTCTTGATTAAAGCCTGGTAGTGAAGCTTAAGATTTGTTTTACAAACACTTACCCGAGCTTCTCGTCATGAGCTTTTTCCATGTCATGCATCCTGAATTAAAAATATCATCAGCAGTGAGTCAGACTGGTTTTGATTTTTAAAGACTATCAGTGAAAATACCTCTTTCTGTTTTGAATAATGTCCTTTTCTTTCTCTTCCAGATTACATCTGTGGGAAACAAATGAAGGTGAGTTTCTAACATTTTAGTCTGAATTAAAGTACTGTGTGAAGTTGGACACTGTCGGTATTTACTTCAGCTGTTGGTTCTCGTGGCTCAGTTGATTCAAACTGAAATTCAGATTCAGTCATTAATAGAGTCAGACTGGTTTAAATAAAGAGTAGTGCAGTCTGTACCTTTCATTAAGGTCCTTTTCATTTTGCTGAGCAGATCTGAGGGTAACAAGCATTTTTCATTAGAACATTTAAAACTGATACAGTTGAGCTCTGTTGAGTTTTCTCAGTGTCAAGCATTCTGAAATAAAAATGTCATCAGCAGTGAGTCAGACAGGTTTTGATTTTTAAAGATTATCAGTGACAATACCTCTTTCTGTTTTGACAAATGTCCTTTTTTAACATTTTAGTCTGAATTTAAATTTCTGTGTAATTTTATATTATATATTTACCTCAGCTGTTGGTTCTCGGTTGGTCTCAGTTGAGTCCTCCTGAAATGCAGATGTCATTAACAGTCAGACTTGTTTAGGATCAATATGAACTGATATTAATGTAGTCTGTACTGCAGTAGAGCTGAGGGATAATACCTAAAACAACTGTGGCCCTGTCAAATGTACAGTCTATCGTGAGAAAAGTCTACAATCATAAATAATCTGATATATATACACACTACTGTATTTGTTTGCTCTGCTCTGGGATGTTCAGCAGAAAGATGATGAGAACAGTTTAAATGTAAGTTTATCTAAGCTCTGACACAAACTGTGTTTTGTCTGTCATGTCTCTAAAAAAGGTCACATATCCCTCTTTCACCAAGCTGGTGCTGTTTGTTTTTATGAAAGTAAAAAGAGAGAAGTTGCTGTAGGTGTCATTTGAAAGGATGATTTAAATTATAACATTCTTTCATTGATTTATCTATTCTGTGTTGTCCCAAAGGGACACAGGCTCACTGGCACCATCTAGCTCTGGAGCACCTGAACAGCAAACCAAACCAGGTGACATTAGCCATGTGCATAAATGGCCTAACATGTTTGACGGTTTAAGACTTTGATGTTTTGATAAAGTCTTATTATTTTAGGACTGAGGCCATGTGCACACATCTTTTACAATGTGGTGGTCAGTAGACTCATGTTCTAGAGTCACTCTGGCTAAATCTTTATTCTGTTTTTTGGTTCGTGACTTGATGACACAGAGAAGGCGGACACAGAGTCACTGGAGTTAAGAGGAGACGATGCAGAAGATGGAGACAGATACAGGGACTTATGGGGTGCATAGTGGCAGTGATGGAGTCACAATTCAAACAATGACATACCTGTTTATTCTTACATTTTACTGTTGATTCATTCGTAATTGTTTGTGTTTTTATTTGTAATTCGTTTTTTTTAATGTATCTAGAGTCTCTCACACTTCTTATAACATCAAGTTTAAAGCAAGGGACTGGTTTTAATTTGAAAAGACTGAAGAGTGTAACCCAGGTGATAAATCCTGAATCTGGTCTTTCATTCATTTAATGGGTTATATACGCGGAGTTAATATTGTGTAGTTCTGTTCTGTCGCGAGACTACTATGCCGGGGCACATGGGGTAAAGGGACCAACCACGATGCTGCTATAACTTACGTCATGCTGTCACGGGGGCAGATGCAACCAATCAAAATCCGATATAGATCCCGCGGTGATTCAGTTTAAAGCATAGATTGTATAAATATGGATGATATCCACCCATTGGTCCCCTATTCACCAATATTGTCATTACGAATGGGCAATAAAATGGCCGTTACATCCGGGCTTTTCGGCTTTTACTCCATAGTAAAACAATAGTTTTTAGATAGCATAAACCAACGTAATCAAAAATTTGGAAATGGGCCAGGTTGACTTGATGGCGAGCTAATGGAGCAGGCTTAAAGCCTAAAGACAGTCTGAAGAGTTGCTTATCCCTCTGCCGGGTCGGTAGGGGGCTCCTAATAAGAACACCCTTCTATCACTCCTCAAGTCAGAGTTGGTCAGCAACCCACTGACTTACAAGTGTCCCTACACAAACTCTATGGCACATACATAGAAGGACTAATCAAACTGTGGGGCTGACGACGTGCTTTGTGACTTTTTCTTCCTCAGACTGGTTATTGAGATTGACCAGTGGATGTACTGATTGTGCTGAACTTGTGTGTGTTTTATTGAACAGACATTTGTTCTGTCTTATGTATTATTGTTATATGTTGTCTGTTATCCCTTTAATAATATATGGTACCAAACTAGAACTCAACCGTGTCAGTCTCTGTTGCTCCCTGATTGAGTGAATTCTAGTCTTCTGATTACTAGCCTAATTTTATACTTTAATGTTATCTAAGCTCTTTATAGCTTTTGTAACAAATTACTCCAACACATAGGTTACAAGAGCGTAAAAGAACATTTTTAAATATGTAAAGGTTTACATGCCATTCTGTATGTTGCTTATCTGTGTAAATGACAAATGTTGGGTTGTTGAACCTGTTTAAAGACTGTGCCGTCGTTTCACTTTTAGAATCCTAAATCAGACCAGGGACAATTGAATCAAATCTACAGCTCATCTTGAACCCTCTCCGTCTGTCCTTCTTTTGTAAGTCTGCCTGCCTCCAATACTGTGGTTTTTGTATAGAGCTGTTTTGAGTGTTTGAGCGTGTCTCTCCTGGGGGTTGTCCTTGGGGGGGATGGGACCGAGGCAATCTCGATGTTTTATTCCAGTAACAACCTTATGCTGTCTTGGTGATCTTTCTCTCTCTTTCCAAATCCAGTTTCTAATAGTAAGCCTTGGCCCTTGGATTTATCTGCCCTGCACCTTTAGATTATATCTGTTACATAAACTGGTAAAGCACTCGATATAAGAGCAGGACCTTAAATACATATAATCATGTAGAAAATGCAACAGTAAAATTTTATTATATATTTTATATAATACGGCAAAGTTTTATAACAGTTCCACCTAAAACAAGTTACCGTTTATTTCCTGAGAATCCTATGAGCTACTCTGATCGACTGTTGCTCACACAAGGCAGGAAGTAATCTGACAGACTGGCCTATAATTTTACACATTTGTGATTCTGATTAGTTGTAACTTATATTGGAAACTAACCGATTGGAACCGGTAGAAGTGTGGACAGTGTCTGAAAAGGTTTTATTTACCAACACTCTCTGTTAAATGTTAGTGAGGAAATTGATAATCCATAATATCAACTGATGGTCCAGATGAAAGTGGATGGTCAGCTGCTCTGGAAGGATGTGAGGCTGCACGGTATTAAAGGCAGAGAAGTCAGCAAACAGGAGCCTAGCAATTGTGTTAGGGGACTCAAGATGTTAGCCCTGTAAGCAAACTGCAGAGGGTCCATCAGGGGATCAACAATTCCAGAAATGTGGCTTTTAACAATCCTCTTCATCACTAGAGCGGTCTCAGATCCTTCAGGGCCCTAGTGGATCCCTGCTTTGGAACTGGGATGACAGTAGAGTGTTTCAACACGCTGGGCACTGTGCTGCAGTTAATGGAGCTCTGGAATAACTGCTCAGCCCAGAGTCCAGTCACAGATGTTATCAGGACTAGCAGCTTTTCAGGAGACAGAAAAAAATATTTTCTATAGTGCTAATTTTTTTTTTTTTTTGCTGGAATGACACAAAAAGAGATAAGCCGACCCTTGTTTGTTGATGTCACTAGAAGATGTTAAACAGTCCCAGTCAATGCTATCAGGTGTCCACTGTTTAATGATTTTGGCAATACTGCTTGTCCTCCTCATTTTTGGAAAAAAATGCATATTTTGTGTTTCTTCTGTTTAAAAAAAAACACAGGGGTTCTTAAGAAAAAAAGGGCATAAAAACTGATTCAGTGAAAGTGAAGAAAATATTTATATATTACATTTTTATCACACTTTTATGGGAGGGACCGTTTTGGACCACAAGATAATTTTAAAGGGGCCGCAAGGGTTATTAAAGCACTGGCTGTTGGTTTCTATGACTGATTTCTTTCTTAAAAATGGCCATTGTTTAAATAAGCCCTTTCTGTCACAGGACAACACATAAAAAAATAAAATAAAAAAAAGAGTCCAAACTAAAGCAGGATTAGTGACATTGCATTGTAACAAAGTACCAGACCTTTCTATTTGTTTTAACAAGGAGTAAACTAAAACCAGTAAATGAAATGTTTTGAAGGTCTTATGTATTCTTACTGTTTTCTTTTGAAACAACAGCCACTGAAGAAACGAAATCCCCGACCACGAGTCTTTGCACCTTTGGACATCTCTGCATCTTCCACTGCACCTGGGCCTGTTGCTCTGTTTTTGCTGTGGAAAAAACTCATTACAGTGATTCCTTAATTTGAAGTTTTTAAGCCTCTCAGGAGGTTTTCCACTAGGTGGCGGTGTTTGGGTGGATTTAGTTTTCAGTTTGCATCCCTCTGTCAAAACTCTAGTTTCTGGAGGCATCTGTTAGTCAATATAATATATAAATAAAATATATATATATATATATATAATTGATTGGTTTGGTTTGTTCATACTCCCGTGTTATTGGCTGGAGCTTATTCTGTTAAATAGAAGACCAGCTGCTGTCTCTGAGTACAAAAGGATTTACACAAAATATTCCAAGACACTCTTAAGTGCACATAATGTGGGAAAGCAACAATAATAATTATAGTCTGTTAACTATAACTAAGAGCAAAATGTATTTTATGTTGCTCTATGTATTATTTGAGAATTTTCTGAACAGTACTGGATAATCTTTGGAGAAAAAGTTAGTCATTGTTCCATCTAATGTTTAAAAAAAAAAAAACTAAACTGAAAGTTGAGTATTCTCAATAAGACCCTGACCATCATCAAAGTGGGACACTTATAAAATTATATTTTTACTTGATTTTGAGAACCACTGTCAGTTCAGATCAGAGTTATACTTATTAATAAAAAACTTTGAAATTGGTATCTTCAGCAACAACCTCTGTTTATCAAAGGAATTCTAAATTAAAACCAGTATAAACCTAAAAGAATAATATTTAACCATACACAAAATTATATAATAATTATCTAAATGAAAATGTTTAGGGCTTACCTTCTGCACATCTTGTCTGTTCCTCGTGCTGCCTCTGATCAGAGTTAGTCGTTCTGAGACTCGTCAGTGTGTAAAGAGGAACTGTTTAGACCAGACCAACCTGTTTGTGTCAGTCAGCGAATCTTTGTCTGATACCAGGAAATGATCATAACAATAACTACATTTAAATAAAATAAATGTTCCCAAAACAACAACTCATAATTCCATGTAGTTCTTGTGATTTCCGTCTGCAGAGAGGAGCTGCACAGAGGAGCTGCACAGAGGAGGTGCAGAGCCTCCTGTTACTGTAGCTTCTCTCTGGGTCCAGGGTCCAGCTTCCTCCAGGATCTAAACAGAAACAGCTGAAGAGTGGCTCTAAACAAGGTCTGGATGGTGTGACAAGAATGTCAAGTGCCATGATTGACATATTTTATATTGTCTGTATTACAAATATGTGAAAAACTCAATAGGAGGTGAAATAATTTGTTTTTGATTTACACACATCCAGCACTGGGTCATGAGCAGAAAAGTCTTTGGGACGATGACCCATCACAAACAGGAAAGCAGCCATTTTGACCACCTTGTTTTTAGATTTCATTTCAACTATTGTCTTCCACATTCTTTATCTGAGGGACTTCAAAGTTGTCCATTCGATTTTCAATAAGTCTAATAATAGGCCATAATAGAATAGTGTTACCATGATGTTACCATCTGCCCCGGTCGCAAGCGGGGACGAGGGTTTTTATTGGTGCCTGCGGCTTTAATATTCATTTTCATTTCCTCTTAGTCTCGCTACAGTCATGTAACTGGAGTCTATCTCAGCAGCTCTGGGCCTGAGGCAGGGTTTACTCTGGACAGTTAGCCACAGGCCTGACACAATAATACTTACATTAGTCTCATTGTTTTACTCTGGTTTAGAAAATATTAGACAGAACTGTGTCAGTGAGTTAATGTCTTAAAGCTAAGTTTAGTTTTTTAATACAATATTTCATAAAGTCTCCTATTTTAGCCTTAGATTATGATTAACCTAATGATTACATGTTGTGTTGTGGATAAATCTCAAGTGCAACAAAAACAACACTTAACATCTTTACATCTTTATTACACAACTACAACAACAATTAGTTTTACAATAATGTCTGAAAAATAAACTCATCAACCATCACCGAATGAACACTCAGCATCAGCACAACTTTCATTAGGAAACAATTGAAAATGTAATAAAAAAAATTTGTTTTATTAAATATTTATTGATGCATTCATTCCATCAAATATCACACGTTTGATTTTAGAGTTAGAGATCAACACTAACCATTTGAGTAATTACTATTTGTTCAACAAAGATAAAAGTAACATTGAGACTGTTCACCAATAAACCTTTTCTAATGAAACAAACCCAAAAAATAAATATATTCTGTGAACCTTTGTCTGTCAAGGTTCTCAGTCATCCATCTTTAATAAAAGATTAAAGTAAAAACATCTGGACTCAGTTTTCAAGATGAAGACATTTGTCTCTAATTCCAAGAGACTTTATTAATTCTGTGTTCAACTGTAAGAGAGCTGAGCTTTATTTCTAGAGGGAGGGGTGCCCAAACCTTTTCTCTTGGAGGGCAAAAATGAAACAAACTCGTGTCATAATAAGACTTTACTGTAAGTTTCACATGAGGTTTGTCTTTCATAGAGTTTCAAACTCTATAAATGAGGCCCTTGTGATCAACTTAGCTTTTACTGATGAAGTCGATTTTGACTGAAACTGTGGATTTTGACTCGAGGTCAGTGGCTTTTGCTGTTATCTCAGTGGAACCAAAAGAAATGTCCAGTTTGACTCTACGATTTCTGCCTTTTGTAACGTCAGGCATCTCCACATCACATGACCCAACTGGACCCTCCACTCCCCAGTCATCGATGTATTTAGCAGTTTTTCTCTCTGTTCGATAAAATCTTAAAATCATTCCTCTTTGATCACTTTCTATTGGAGTAAAAGTGAACTCTCTGGTTTCATTCCACCCAACATCTTCATCTATTTCCACCAGTTTAAAGAAAAGATCACAACACCAGAGGCCGTCTGTGTTAAGGAGCCTTTTTTCTGTCTTATGTGTGTCAAAATCAAACCTTTCATTGTTGTCAACTCCATAAGTGAAGGCACTCTTACGAGACCTGATAACAGACTGGTCTCTTCCAAACATCACAGCTCCTTTAATGATTGCTTCTTGTGGGTTTTTAGAACACAGCACTTTCCGGGTCTCGTCATTAAATTCCCTTTTAATGTGTTCACGAAGAATATGGCTTGAGGCCAAGCCTCCCACCAACAGGATGTACTGAATGTCTCTGTGTTTATTCAAGATCTCAGTGACAGTGTCACAGATGTGGACCAGAGTCTCGTGAAAGAAAGACTCCATTTTCTGCTCAGAGATTTCGAGTTTGGCATTGTATGACTCTGCATTTTCTTGCTTAATCCAGTGGAAGGTTATACCATCCATTGGTTTAAACAAAACCTCATTTTTGTTTTTCTTCTGTTCAACTAGATCTTTGAATTCCTTATAAAAGTTTAATTGTTGACTATATTTGTAATCAGCCTGTCTGAAATAAATGAAATCTTCCATAAACTGCAGAGCCTCTTTGGGATGGTCTCTCTCATAATCCTCCCACAAACCATCACAGAAGAATTCTCTCAGACATTTTATGAACTTTTTGTCTACTTTCCGTCCGCCCTTGTCGTTTCCAGAAGCTTTGTGCAGTTCTTTAAGAGCTCCTCCTTCGAGAACTTCGTGAACTGTTATGTCGATGGTTCCTCCTGCAAAACAAGAGAGTTTATCAGAACTGAGGAAGGTTCTAGATCAACTACCAAAGAAACAATGAGAACAAAAGAAGAAGCATGTAGGCTGTTTACAGAGGGTGAAAAAGGCTTCTTATTATGGCCTCCATAAATACACACGGAAGGAACCCCACTGCAACCATTCTATCACAACATGTCCAAGCACCTGTCCACCATCCTGACCCTGTAGTAAACAACACCTGCCACAGGTCAGAAATACACAGGACTTCTCCAACAAAGTCAAACCACCAGTGAGAGCTGGGGTTTATGATCCTGTGGACCATCAGAAAAACTGCTCTCTTCAGCTCAGTCTTTCTAAAGAGAAACTCTTTAGGTTGCTGTAAATGGAGGAAAGGTTAGACTCACTAACATGAGTGTTTAAAAGTGTCTCTGCTTGCAGACACTTCAGTTAAGGTTGGGACAGTGCAGTAGAAGAGCTCACCTCCACACCACAATGTACTGAGTTCCTGGAGACAGCTTTATATCCACCGTCTCCCCGTCTTCAATCATGAAATTTTCAGATTGAAGCTGTTTACACCGAACTGAAGCTGCCTCTGGCTCCAAAGCAATCACCAGCTTCTCCTCATCAATCCCAGCCTGAAAACACAACAGAGGTAAAAATGTAGAATATTTCAAAAAAAATTCTAAACTAGTATCTACAACAGTATCACATTATCTGAGCAAAAGAACACTCAAGCTCAACACAGAAGCATCTGAGAGGGCTTGAAGTGTGTCTGAGATGATATTTAAGAACAAAGGATGTTGAAGTTACGGGAGAAAAGATAGAATTACCTGAACGGCAGCTTCTCTCATGAACTGTCGAGCTGGACTGTCCCAGATGGCCGGCACCGTCAGGACCCAGGTGAAGTCTAGAATTATATTTGCCATGTTCTGTGTTTCATCATTTATAGTTTTCAGTGCATCTTCCTTCAGGAAACGCAGAGCCTCTGAAAACACCTTCAGGGCCTTCATGGGTTTCTTGTTCATGTCTTTGATGAGCAGATCATTGTAGACCTTCTGTTTGAAGAAGAAAACAGGAAATGTCAAATACAACTGGAACGGTATTAAAGCTAACGTGATCAATAATGAAACAAATACTTAAAAGTACATTATAATAGTTTAATAATTTCCCTCAAAAAGCTCAATAAAAAAGGGTTCTGTCAGGAACACCATGGTATTAAAAAAAAAGAAATGCAACATTTCTGAGTTCTAATTTCCAGAAATATTGAATAAAGATACTGAAGTCTAAAGAATACAATAGTCATGATGTTGATGTGTGTTAGTTTAAATGCCTCAGTATAACCACACTCTTAGAAAGGTTAGTATAGCTACAATCTTTACTTACCCTTTCATAAAGCTGCATCTTAAAGTCTTTAAAGAAATAGTAGTTACTTCTGTCTTTACTCATTTCAAAATATTTGTCTCTGGCCTTGTATCCAAAATCTAGAAACTCTTCTTTTTCATCGAACAGGACACACGTCGGGGTTTTTGGTGTTTCAGCGCCTGATCTTCGTTCCCAGAGCTTTATGTGCTGGATTTCTTGGTTTTTGTGAGAGAAACCGTAGGCATAACCGCTGAAAGCAGTGCCAAAGTCTATCGCAACGATACATGTCTCACTCATGTTTGCAGCAGGACCAACAGATCTGAGGCTGATGAAGTAGAGCTGAGGATACTGTTCATGAACAGATTAATGTTGAAGCCCTGCCTCCTGGGTGTGTTCTTTCAGCCAGAGATCATGTGACTAACACTGTTAAGACTGAAGACACCGAGACGTACTGGATGGTTTGTCATTTAGACAAAAGTTTAGCGACATCAAACAGCAGGAAACATTCCATTCAAAATTCAAAAACCTGTTTCCAACATTCTTTCTCAAAGTAAAAGTAAGACTGAGCAACTGAGAAGGAACTTGGCAAAAGATAAATGTCAAATATTTCCAAAAGAAAAGGTTAAAGCAAAAGCATCTGGACTGTTTTGATGTGAAGAAGTTTTGTCTCTAATTCCAAGAGACTTAATCAATTCTGAGATCAACTGGAAAGAGGGCTGAGCTGATTTACCAGTTGATCTCACAATTAATAACTAAATAATTCCAAAGACTCTGAAGGCACTCATGGTCTCACGCTAAATCTAAAGAAGAATACTGATAAAAATATATATATGTATATATATATATATATATATATATATATATATAAACTTTGTCCTTCACCCTCCGCGGGTGGTCTCTCATCCTTCGAGCTCGGGTCCTCTACCAGAGGCCTGGGAGCTTGAGGGTTCTGCGCAGTATCTTAGCTGTTCCTAGTACTGCACTTTTCTGGACCGAGATGTCTGGTGTTCTTCCAGGGATCTGCTGTAGCCACTCTTCCAGTTTGGGGGTTACTGCCCCGAGTGCTCCGATGACCACAGGCACCACTGTCGCCTTCACCTTCCAAGCCTTTTCCAGCTCTTCTCTGAGCCCTTGGTATTTCTCTAGTTTCTCATGTTCCTTTTTCCTGATGTTGCAATCACTTGGTATTGCCACATCAACCACAACAGCCTTCCTCGTTCCTCTACATATAAATATAAATATATATATATATATATATATATATTTTGTGATTGGCAGAAGCTCATCAAACACAATAAAAGAGTTAATATTTTGATTCTAAAAGCAAAAGTAAAGGTGTTTTATAATTATGATGTAAATGTTCCCCCCCCTCCCTCCTTGTTTAAGTGTCTCTCTTTTACTTTTATATTTAACATTTTTCTGGTGCTAACACCAGGGTTTGTAGGTAATTCATTTTATTTATTCTTTTTCCTGTTCCTCTGAGGTCTTTGGATTCAGAGCTCAGCCGAACGAGACATGAGAGCAGCTGTGGCTCTGTCCTTCACTTCTGCCCAGGAGCAGGGAGCCAGGCCAGAGATCCTCAGAACTCAGGAGGAAGCACTAGAGACGAGAACACACACTGGAACTGAACATGCTGAGGTTTCTGCTGAGCCTGGGACAGAAACGTGTAAACCCTCAGTGCATTATGCAGCTTTAAAAAAAATACAAGAGGCTCTAGTTTGAAATGGATTGGCTGAATCCAGCAGAAAAAGTTATTTCACCGTTTCCGTGTTTAGTGTTGTTCCGAGGAACTGTGTTTTCTAGAGAATGTCAGACTGGTTTGTTGAGACACCAGAGCCTTAGGAGTCAATCATTTTCAGTTTTATTTATATGACATCCTCTGTAATAAATGAATTATTATTGGATTATTATTCAAAGCCCTTGAGACTGTGACTTTGAGTCTGATAAACAGTTATTAATCTAAAAAGTCTTTATCAAACCATTCCCTTCAATGCTTTCAGATTTTTCATTTGAAAACTCCACTCAACTGCACTGTTTATGAACATTTAATACAGTAACCCTCACTCAACTGGATTAGACATGATTAATCAGTGTTTATATAAATATAACTGGCTGATCTTTATTGGTCTTTGGAGAAGAAGGCGAGCAGACTCTTCCCGCTGCAGATGTATTTGGTGGCCTTGATCTCTCCTCCCCCGTTACTCGGCTTTTGGAAGTGGATCTCCAGCTGGTCCTGGACCTCGTCCTCGTCTCCGGTGTCTCGGATGTTATCCAAAAGAAGAGTGCGCTTTGGAGCTCCACAGAAACTCTAACCAACTAAAACCTGTTCAAATCAAAATGAAACCTGTTCAAATCCAACTTAAACCTGTTTTAATCCAACTAAAACCTGTTCAAATCCATCTAAAACCTGTTCAAATCCAATGAAAAACAATTCAAATCCTACTGAAACCTGTTTAAATCCAAATATAACCTGTATGTTGGGCCTTGGTTTTTATCTGGAACTTCAGCAGCTGATGTTCATAAACAGGTCCCACCTTCACGTTGACTTTAAAGTCGAGGTCCAGGGTGTGTTCTCCTCTGAGAGTGAGAGCATCTGCAGCTGAAACAGAAACACAGTTCGACAGGACTCAAGACCAATACAAGGCAAATAGAAGGTATTTCACAGAATTAAAAACACAATTACAGAAAACTCAAATACAGAATTTTAGGCAGGTTGCAAATAAAAGGTCTTTCGTTCATTTGTTCCTCCGTCGCAGATGAAGCACTCGATACGGGTTTGGGACTGTCTCGTTAACCTGCCCACACTGCGTTACCTCCAGTGCTGAGGAAGGTGACCCGTCCCAGTTTTCTCGTCGTACTCCACAGAGTCCACCTCGGCTCCTCCTTGACTCGGTTTGGAGAAGGCCAGCTCCAGTCGGTCCTTCACTCGCTCCTCCGTCATCGCTGACTGAACGTCGCAGACGCTCAGCTGAGTCCTGGTGTCATAGTAATTGTATATTATATATTATGCTCTCACTCCTGCTCCAGTTTATATGCTTATCCACATACAAGTATGACTTAATGTCTTTAGCTGTTTCTCCTATTGGCGCCATGCTAATCCAAACAAGACAAAGACATCACTTTGCACTACATCTAATCATTGTTCAGGTACACTCTGTCCTGTACACTTACTGACATGTACACGTTAACTTATTCACATCTATGACTGACACGTCAGCACAATACACGTCCATCCACAACCCTAGAGCTGAGAGGCGGGCATAATATACACCTATCAAAGCTTCATGTGTTGTAAACATGTTAAGGAAATCACCATGTACCATTGTTGCATGTGTCTGATTTGTTTCATTCTTGCAAGAATTAAACCGGTCTTCCATTCCTAAATATACCATGTACGGTCTCCGTTGTCTCGTTTGTGATCCGAACCTAATAATTATTTTAACACCTGGACACGTTCCGAAGAACCTGAGGGGAACAGATACAGCTCAGACCCGTGAGCGGCAGGTCTCAGTGAATGTGGCAGATCTGTTTAGTTTCTGAAGTTAGACATACCTCGAACTGAACGACAAGCTCCGTCCTGATCCTCTTGGGCTTCACCTCCAGAGCCTTGTCCTCAAAGGAAACGTTGCATCTGAGACACCACTGAACGAACAGGACAGAGAGAAATGAACCCCAGTCACTAACAAAGGCCCGGTCTCTCCTATAGTTACACCTGTCTCAGTCTGGAGCAGAGGCATCATGAAGCAGGGTACAACTCCTGTTGAGCCTGGGTTTCTCAGGGTTTCGTTAGCATCAAGTCTCGAAATAAACTGTATAAGTCCAGCACCTTTGAATAAATGCACGACACATAAGCAGCAAGTAAAGACTAACACCAACAGACGTATAGAGTCCACTGTTTAAATGCTGCATTAGAAATGTTACAAAGACTGTAAATGAGTGGATCAGACAATATTTTTAACACAAAGCCTTTTACAAAACCCAACTATGAGAAACCACTTCATTTGATCTCACTTTAGACGGTCTCCAGCCAAAGCTAGTGCTCGCTTTTTGATTAGCTCTGATCTGCAGACGCTTGTGACACTTTTAGCTCGTTCCTTGTCCCTGATTGGTCAGTTTAACAGGTTTAGTCTGGTCTGGTCCTCACTGGTCTTTATGGAACAGGTTTAGTCTGGTCTGGTTCACACTGGTCTTTATGGAACAGGTTTAGTCTGGTCTGGTTCACACTGGTCTTTATGGAACAGGTTTAGTCTGGTCCTCACTGGTCTTTATAGAACAGGTTTAGTCTGGGTTTACACTGATGCAGCTAGGGTTCTGGCTGAAGACTCTTTTCTGAGACAGTTTATGGAACACAGACGTCTTCAGGAAACAGGCACAGTACCGTTCTCCTCCTCAAAGGTGATGAGCACTTGTCCTCCTCGCGGCAGCAGCGCCCCCTGCTGACACACAGAGAACTGCGCTTGGATCGGCTCGTCCCTCAAGGTTTTATCTCCGTCGTTTTCTTTAATGAACTCCACGTCTATGTCCGCCGGGGTCTGAGCACAAATCTGAGCCGAGAAGGAAACAGAGGGAAACACGGAGGGTTTAAATCAAAGGTCTGGGTCTAGGTCTGGTCTGATTTAGTCTTGGTCTGGGTCTGGACTCAGCCTTACTGTTCTGTGTAGCTTTACCTTAGATTTCTGCTGGAGTTTACTGGACTCAGTCTTTTTAGCCTCCAGTTGAGCTCTGCATCTCTTCAGTTTGTCATTGAGGTCTTTTTCTTGCTTCACAATCTGCTGAATCTAGTCCTGAAAGAAAAGATGGATTTGAACAGGTTTTGAACAGGTTCTACTCAGTCCTGACCTGGTTTTCCTCAGACTGACCTGTACAGAACGCAGGTTCCGGTTGAACTCTGCCTGAGTCTCGTCTTGTTTCTTGACCAAAGCCATCACCAGGTCCTTGCTCCTCTTTTTCTCCTGGTCCTGCTCCAGTTTCTTCAACATCAGTCTGTTCTTTGTGTGTAAGAACAGAACCATCAAAACCATCAGAATCATCAGAACAGAACCAGCGGTTCATCGCCATGGTAACAACCTGCTCTGGAGCAGGTTTAGTTTTAGTTTAGAGTCCGCAAAACCATTGGATGAATAAGATCAACTACGAACCTTTTGTTCTTTTGGTTCAGAGAATATAGACCACTTTATTAAACTCAGTTACACTTTGAACGCTTTTTCTGTTTTAAAATGTTATTTGCTGCCACAATATAAATAAATTTGGGTCACATCTAAGTCAAAACAATTTACACTTAGTGTGAAACTTTATGAAATATGTCGAGGTCATGAGTTTTTAAGTTGGTCCATCCTCAGAGTGAGCCAATTATAAATACTGTCTTAAAAATCTTTTTTTTTTCCTTTTTTGGTCGTGACCTGTTGCTTCCTTTTGTAAATTTTTCTGGTTTAATCTATAAACAATGATCTCCAGGACTCACCTTCCACGCCTCCAGTTCTTTCTTTGCTTCAGCGAAAGAATCATTCACCTGAAGAAAAACAGATACAGAAGAGATCTAAATTACTCTTAATGTCCAGGAGGTGGCAGTGTTTGACAACAATTCAGGGTCCACTCTGTCAACAAATGACGTTAAATGTGAAAAACAATTTACCTAATCATAAGATAAGGGGGCAGTAGTGGGTAGAGCGGCCGCCCTTCGACCGGCTGGTGGGCGGTTCGATCCCCACTCAAAATATTCCAAAACATCATAACATCCTGCTCTTGCCCACATACTGTTGTTGTGTCCTTGGGCAAGACACTTAACCTACCTTGCCTCCAGTGAGTGTTCCAGCTGTAACACTGGTAATTAGCTTAATGTATATAAAGCGCTTTTAGTGACTACTACAGTAGGTAGAAAAGCGCTATAAAATATTTTAATTTAAAAAGTCAGCTTTTAATTTTAAAAGCTGACTTTTAAAGTTAGTAACCTGTAGGTTTTTTCAGATGCTGTCAGAGAACCAAGGTTCACCGGACAAATACTGCAAGTGTCACTTGGCCCAAATATCAGGACTTTAGTTTATTTTCCTTTAAAATGTAAGTAGTTTATGGACATCCAAGCTTTAATTTTGACAGTGCACTCCAGTAGTTGACGGGGACAAAATGCATTATCACGCTTCAAAGCGTCAGCTTTTAAGTCAGGGGTGTCCAAACTTGAAAAGCGGGCCGTATCTGATGAAAGGAAAATTTCCAAGGGCCGACTTTTGATTCTTTTTTCACAAGTACAGGTTTTAGTTTGATTTTAACAGGTTTTAGTTGGATTTGAACAGGTTTCAGATAGATTTGAACAGGTTTTAGTTGGATTTGAATGGGTTTTAGTGCGAGTTGAACAGGTTTTTGTTGGATTTGAATGGGTTTTGTATAAAGCTGCTGCTGTTGGGGCCATAAACAGTACATTTTATCTCTTAAGCTGAGGGCCACATGAACTCTCACCTAGTGCCATAATTGGCCCCCGGGCCGCACTTTGGGCATGTCTGGTTTAAGTGAAACAAAATGCCATGTTTGTGAAGAATTGATCCAAGAGAAAGCATATACAATAAAAAAAAGAAGAGGCCCAAGTATTGACCCCTGAGGCACTCCACAAGTGAGAGGAACCGTGGAGGACACAGAGTCACCAACACTGACACAAAATCTTCTGTTGGCTAGTATTTGAATCGGAAGTCCACACCCTGAATGCCCAGTTTCATTTTTCTAAGCGAGAGGAGAATGTTATGGTCCACTGTGTCCAACAGCACCAGGATGACACAGTGACCAGCGTCAGCTAAACCCTGACTGGAAGATCTCTAAAGTATCATGTTTTGTCAGAGTATAAACAGTTTTATCAAAAATCTTGGACAAAAAAGTGAGCTTGTAGATTGGACAAAAGTTTGAAAGCTCAGTGAGGTCCAGGTTTCTTAATTAGTGGATGCACCACAGTGTGCTTAAAACCTTAAGTACAATACTGTCATACTGTCAGTGTCATGCTGCCTTTTACAATTCAAGCACATAAGGTCCAAGACCTCTTTAAAAACATGTGGATGAATTAAATCATTTGGATTCCAGCTGTGTTTTGATGACTAATAATTTCTGCAAATAAAGACAGGCTCAAACTGGGGAAAGACAGCTGAGCATGTGACAGATATGGAAGGGTCAGGTGCTGGGGGACTGATACAGGCTCTAATGGTCTTTATCTTGTTAATCTTAATTAAATATAAGAAGCCCAAAAAGGTCTCACACACTTTATTCGAGGCTTTCAGACCGACTGATGGTGGGACATTAAGGACAGAATTTATAGTCTTTAAGAGGACATGAGGCTTAACAATTCAATACAATCAGAAAAATGCTTTGTCTTGGCAGCAATTTTACTGATACGCCTGCCAGCTGTCTCTCAGCATCTCGAAGGACACCCTTCATAATCATAATGCCTGATTTTATTTAATTTTTTCACAACATTAACCAATCCCCACAGTAGGTCTGTGTGTGAGCGAAATGAGGCCAGGGCCAAGTGAAAAGGATGATTGTGAGCCCATTAAGAACAAACCAGTTCTTAATGGGCTCACAAGTTGAACTATTTTGACAGTGGCCAGTTAGTTGCAGGGTTAACATTTAGAGACACATTCAAGATTCAAGATTCAAGATACAAGATTCAAGATTGACTTTATTGGTGCCCAAGGGGAAACTAGTCTTGTGTGGATCATATTAAATGTAAATATAAATAGAAACAACAAAGATTACAAGCCACACTATGCAGCCCATTTTTTCAGGCGCAATGATCTTCAGGAAAATGAAATAGAGCATTGTACAGACATACCAACATAACATAGTCGCAACGGAAAAAGGTGTGCCACAGGGGTTTACAATTGGCCCCAATTTTTATTAATAATCTTTTGCAAGTGTGTAATAATTGTCAAGTACAATCTGCCTTCACCTGTGAGATCTTTTACTACTTTAGGCTCCTTTAGAACATCTCTGTTAACATTCTTTAAAACTGATTGTCAGTGTCTTTAATAATCTTTGCTATAGTTCCTTTGTAAAGGTATGTATATCTTGCAGACTTTGGTCCTGGGAGGGGTTCTGTATCGTATTGAATGTACTGTATCTATGATATGTTCTTCGCCCCTATAGGGTGCTTGGTGGTAGTTTGGGGTATTCTTGTTTTCATTGGCTCGTCATGGACGAGGATGCTCTACTAAAGATATATTGACCTTGTCTAAAATTATAGTTTTAGTGCCCAGCCCTAACAAAAGACCTAATCTAATGAATAAAAGTAGGTTTACACACAAAAAATAGAATTCAAACAAAGGTATGTGGTTGGTTATGGTTGTATTTTACTGCTACAGCATAAAAATCAGGAACTGCTGTGGTTGGACTTGTTTCAGGTAGTTTAGACCCTATTTACAGGGCGTCTGTCAGATCTGACGGCCCACGGGAAGACAGTCCATTCTGGGTCAGCACTGTCCTTGTCCCAGTGAGGATAAAGAGGAGGAGTGTGGAGCGCCATCAGACAGCCCAACCAGTAGCACTCAGAGGCCAGCTGGAGCTCCTCAGGTCCTCCGTCAGACTGTGGGAATACTGCCTGGAGAAAATAAATAAACACCAGTGTTCTCACTGTCAGGAAACTTCAACACTGAGCTTGGGGTTCTGGAGTGTTACCTTAAAGACGTCCTGTTTGCTGCTGTGGAACAAAGCCAGCTGTAGATTCTCCAGAGCCGACTGTCTGAACTTCTCGACCTGAAACAGACCAGAGCTGCTCATTTCACTGTCCAGCTTTAGACCGGTCCTACCGGCTTTGGTCCTGTCCTACCGGCTATGTGGTCCTGTCCTAACGGCTGTGGCCCTGTCCTAACGGCTGTGGCCCTGTCCTAACGGCTGTGGTTCAGTCCTACCGGCTGTGTGGTTCTGTCCTACCAGCTGTGGTCCAGTCCAAACGGCTGTGGTCCTTTCCTACCGGCTGTGTGGTCCTGTCCTACCGGCTGTGTGGTCCAGTCCTACCGGCTGTGGTCCAGTCCTACCGGCTGTGTGGTCCTGTCCTACCAGCTGTGGTCCAGTCCTAACGGCTGTGGTCCTTTCCTACCGGCTGTAGTCCTGCCCTACCGGCTGTGTGGTCCTGTCCTACCGGCTGTGGCCCAGTCCTACCGGCTGTGTGGTCCTGTCCTACCAGCTGTGGTCCAGTCCTAACGGCTGTGGTTCAGTCCTACCGGCTGTGTGGTTCTGTCCTACCAGCTGTGGTCCAGTCCAAACGGCTGTGGTCCTTTCCTACCGGCTGTGTGGTCCTGTCCTACCGGCTGTGTGGTCCAGTCCTAACGGCTGTGGTCCAGTCCTACCGGCTGTGTGGTCCTGTCCTACCAGCTGTGGTCCAGTCCTAACGGCTGTGGTCCTTTCCTACCGGCTGTGGTCCTGTCCTACCGGCTGTGTGGTCCTGTCCTACCGGCTGTGGCCCAGTCCTACCGGCTGTGTGGTCCTGTCCTACCAGCTGTGGTCCTGTCCTACCAGCTGTGGTCCAGTCCTAACGGCTGTGTGGTCCTGTCCTACCAGCTGTGGTCCAGTCCTACCGGCTGTGTGGTCCTGTCCTACCAGCTGTGGTCCAGTCCTAACGGCTGTGGTCCTTTCCTACCGGCTGTGGTCCTGTCCTAACGGCTGTGGTCCAGTCCTAACGGCTGTGGTCCAGTCCTACCGGCTGTGTGGTCCTGTCCTACCAGCTGTGGTCCAGTCCTAACGGCTGTGGTCCTTTCCTACCAGCTGTGGTCCTGTCCTAACGGCTGTGTGGTCCTGTCCTACCGGCTGTGGTCCAGTCCTAACGGCTGTGGTCCAGTCCTACCGTCTGTGTGGTCCTGTCCTACCGGCTGTGGTCCAGTCCTACCGGCTGTGTGGTCCTGTCCTAACGGCTGTGGCCCAGTCCTACCAGCTGTGGTCCAGCTGTGGTGCTGTCCTACCTTTGGAGACAGAGGCTCTTTGACTCCAGACACAGTCTTTATGGAGGTTCTTAAGGCCTTCATGTGCTCAGCTGCTGCACCAAACGTCTCCTGTCAGACAACATTCTTCATTAACAACAGAGAGTCTTTATCGGGGGAGATTTTTAACACAATTGTACCTGCACTAGTTTTGCAGCTTTTTCCTCTGAAGCTCTGAAGTTGATATTGGGCCATGTGCACACTCTGAGCTGGTGGTACAGATCTGTGAGTCTGCTTTGATTCACCGGGCTGTCCATATTCTCTGTGTTCACTGTCTTTGAAGACAGTACCATGTTCTCTGCCACTCTGCTCAGACACACAGAGAGAACTTTGATTAAAGCTGGAAAAAAAAGTTATTGTTGTTGCTTGAAAAGGTGGTTGTTAATGCTTTAGTCCTTGAATGTAAAGGCCCAGACCTTTCTCTGAATGACCTGAGCTCATCCTCCGACTTTTTCAAAGCAGACCTGAGGGTCACACAGAGGTCATTAGTGACAGTGGATGGTTGCTCTGGATCGGCTCATTATTTAAGTTCTTTACCTGGCCTCAGTGAGTTTGTCTTTGTAAAATGTCTGCATCTCTGTCATTCTGTCTCAAACAGAGAAAGAAGGAACATTGATTATATCTGATAATATGCTTGTGTTGATGTTGAGATACTGACTCTTGTTTGTGTTCTCTGGTTTGACGCGCACAGCGCTGACAGCTGGACGTTCCTTTTCTGTTGAACACAAGGCAGAGTCAGTGCTGGGGGCAGGTAAGAGGATGTTATTAGGATAAAGGCAGGTCCAGATCCCGATCCCACACATGGGGCTAGTATTTACTGTTTTGTTTAACACACATCGGTGCAAGTGTTTTGTAACTTCAGAGCTGGATAAATAGACTGCTCAGTGTTTCATCCATATAAATGATTGGTCACGGTGGTTGATGATTCTGAATATTATTATTTTAATCACCATTCTGTTATTGTCCTGGTCCAAATAATGTTATACACCCAGGAAGGAAATCACCAACTAAATTATTATAAAGCTACAAAAGTCTACTTACCAACAATATGTATATATGAGGACCAGATATTATTCACAAAAGACCATATTTGACCCACGATCCACATGTTGGAAACACACTTTACTGTCAGTGGACTCAGCGTGACATAAAACAGACTCACGTTTATATAAGACAAATCAGATCAAACTGAGGATGAACGATTGGAACCTGTAACTTTTACGCAGCTATAGTGAAGCCATTTAAAACCCGTTGGCTGCGCACAAACTGTCGGAGATCAGCACACTCTCTTTGTGAGCTGAGTCAGACATGAGTGCTTTGATGCCAGAGATGTACGTGAGTCAGAGTACTCAGAGTACTTGAGTCCTGGACTCGGACTTGAGTTGAGTCATGAGGCTCATTTTTGTAACTTGACTCGAGGGAAAGTCTCAATGACTTAACTCGGACTCAGACCTGCCTTTGTATGGCTTGGACTCGACCTTGGACTCATTTATTCTCAGACACCAGGACTCGTAACTCGACTCGGACTTGAGCACAAAGAAGTCACAACACCATATAATATGGGTGAAGACTGGAGCTAGCGGAGCTGCACATTGTTTAAGAACAGCTGAGGTGACACCATCAAGACCAGCTCCTTTACTAATTTAGTTTTTTGTAAAAAAAGGCCCTCACTTCCTCCTCCTTGATATAAACTTGGAGTGTTGGAACGGGGGTAGCAGGGGAAAAAAAAGGAACAGGCCACTGTTCAAACTTTGTATAAAAAGTTTTCAGTCTATCTGGGAGATCATTGTCAGTGTCAGGTGAGCGGGTGGGCTTTTTTTATAGTCATGATTAAAAAAAAATTTTTCAAATGAATCTGTTATCATTTGATGAAATCTGCTGTTCTAACTTAGCTTTCCTAATTGCTGACCTTAGTTTGTATGTGTCCGCATTGTATTGTTGCTTGTTCCCACTTATTAAAAGCGGAGTTATTTTTCACACGTAGAAGTTGTATGTCTTTACACATGTCCACACAAAAATTGTGTCTGTCAACTCATCCAGACTGTGTGATTGTGGCCCAGCCAGGTCTCGGTTAAACAGATAGTACAGCAGTCCTTGTTGGTTTGGATTAAAAGGAAGAACACATCACTTTGTTCTTTATTAATCTCACGTTAGTCAAGAGCAGAGCTGGTAAAGGTGGTCAATATAGCTTTCTGAACCTGGAGAGTACACCGGCATGCGTTATGCCCCCAGGATGACGCATTTGCCAGTTTATAACTAGTATCTCTGCTGGAAAAGCAGACAAAATTGCTGCATCGATTGAATGCACACTGTCTCTAAAGGAAAGTAGTTCTCAGCAGGTGTATATCATACAAAAAGACTTTCTGATTTAGTACAGACAAAAGTAACAGACACAGGACCAGAGCTTGTACCGGGGCCGCCATCTTTATGGTGCTGTAATATGTAATATTGGCGCTGTAATATGGCTCTGTCTGTGCTCGGGACTTGCCTCTTCAGAAAGAATCGCGTAAACTGGCACCCAGGTACATTTGCCCATATCAAATCAAAAGGATCATTAAAGCTGCTGTTGTGAAACTGAGGCTGAGTCCCTCTTTAAACGTGCATCCTTCATTTCATGTTTCACTTAGCAAGCCAGTTTCTATCTGTGTTCTGGCTAAACCCCCACAAACCCCCATTGTTCTTGACAATCACCCTGCCTTCTACGTTTGTTGTTTGCTGGATGTGCGTAGGCGAGGCCGAGGCTTCCAATACTTGGTAGTTTAGACCAGAAGTAGACCAGAAGAGTGGTCATGGATTTTTTGCTCTTATTTTTAAACCCTTGGTCCTCAGAGACTTCTATGACCGACGCTCAAGAAAGCCTGGTAGGCTGCCAGGTTGCGTCCCCTGAGGAGTGGGGATACGGTTAGGGTTTTGGTTCTCCTGTGTTTCTTTCTCTTGCCTCCCTTCTTGTTTGTACAGCAGAGCTTGTGGGAAGCAGGATGTGTGGCTGGTTTCTTCCAGTACTGCTGATCAGACACACCTGCACTTAATCTGTCATCAGCTTTCCCACTTCAGCCAGGTCTGCTCGGCACCACTCTGCCAGATTATTCCGACTTATTTGGCAGTGCTCCTATTGTTCACTAGACGTTGTAGCAGATCAGCCCTCGGAATCCCCACGGATTAACTGTCCTGTCCTTTCTTTCATTGCCAGAGGCCTTCAGAGACATGCTTGTATCCAAAGTCTGGAAGAGGACTGGTTTAACACGGTTTTCTATCAGATAAAAAGATGGCCAAAGTGTCTTTGAAAACAGACTTCTACAATGGTCAAAACACCACCCCCTGGTGGTCAAATGGACGAATGACTCTATCCAATCATCAAAAGACAATTTTGTAATTCTAACATTAAAGGAAAATCTATTTTTGATAATGTGTCGTTTATACTGTTCTTTTCCAGGACACGGAGTTGTGACCAAATAACTCCCTACCCCAGTTTATGTTTTCCGTTTTGTTTTAAATGAAATGTAATGAATGTTCCCAAGCGACTTCCTCTTCCGCCTGAAGAGCGCCCCCGGCTCAAAGTTGATAAAAGCTGGCTGCTAGCCAAAAATCACTCTCTTGTAGTGAAGGGAAGTTCGGATCATTTTACTGACTCAGTTCTTTAAGTCTCGTTCAGCAAAATGAACAAATCTTTTTTTCAAGTCATTTCGTTCATTTCAGCAGAATCTAATTAAAATGTTACATGTTAAAATTTTTAACACATTTTGTACTTTTGGAATAAAAACTATAATAACTATAAGCTAATGCAGCCATGGCCAAACTTTGAAAAATAAATTATAAATTCATTGCAGCTTACTTCAGGCAGAGAGTTTAACTCACCTCTTAATCCAAATAGTTTTTTCCTTTGTCACTTCATATTTAGCTTAGCATTAATTCCGTCAACATGTCTGGTCTGGGCCGTGACAGCCTCATGTAGCTGTAGCTAATACATCCGCCCGTCCGGAAACAGAAAGGAATCGTTCAGCTCCCAAGTCTCTGAGTCGTTCATTCAAGTCCCCGTAGGCTCAACGCAGAAACAGAAGGACTCGTTCATTTCATGAGTCAGTCTTCGGGTCTGAGTCTCGTTCTTTTGTCACGCATTGGATACAGAAATAAGTTAATACATAAATATATTTCACATAACTGTTTGAACATACGCAATTCTTTTATTTTTTTACTTTTACAGTTATGTAAAAGTAAATTGTATCTCAAATTGTATCTTTATATTTTTCTTATCCGGGGAAATCACTGATAAAGCAAAGATTAAGACTTTACAGTGGATTATAATCTTAGGTAATAATTTTATAGTTTATAATAGTTTAAATAATAATAAAAAAAACAAAGTGGCACTAACATTTAACACTAAAAATAGACTGACAGGAACAAATGGAACTTTTTAATTTTCAGATAATGTTTATTGCAGATGTATTTTGATAATTTTATAATAATTCCTAAACATAATACAATACAGTAAATAATACGAGTGTAATGATGTTGCGAGAGACTTAACAGAAGCGGTCGCGTGACAAAAGAACGAAACTCAGACCCAAAGACTGACTCATGAAATGAACGAGTCCTTCTGTTTCTGCGTTGAGCCTACGGGGACTTGAATGAACGACTCAGAGACTCGGGAGATGAATGTCTCCTTTCTGTTTCCTGTATGAGATGTGGCGCAATGCGCATGCGCGGGTCTACACAAAAGTGAACGACTCGCTCGCTGGGTTGACTAGTTGTTCTCATAGATTGTATAAATATGGATGATATCCGCCCATTGGTCCCCTATTCACCAATGTTGTCATTACAAATGGGCAATAAAATGGCCGTTACATCCGGGCTTTTTCCATAGTAAAACAATAGTTTTTATATAGCATAAACAAACATATTACCGTATTTTTCGCACCATAAGATGCACCTGGTTTTTAGAGGAGAAAAATAGGAAAAAAAATATTCTGAACCAAATAGTGTAATAAAATATTTAATAAAGTATAACAGAATAATATTTGAATTATATGACTGGAGTGAAGGGCATGTGCACTGCTGTGTACTGTAACACCGCCTACTACATGCTATCCTCCAATAGCATACGGCGGTGACACAGTACAGCAGCAGAGTATGTGAGCGGAGCTGAGCGGGAAGAATTTGCGCTCCACGCTCAAAGTATTTCATAATTACTCCGCTCAAGCTCCGCTCTGGGTGTACTGTTTTCCGCTCCTTGCTCCCTCCCCCACTCCGTCCTTTTACGTCTCGCTCCGTTTTCGCTCCAGGGTATTTATTTATTTATTTATTTTTAATAACACCAGTATCTGATCAGAAGATGCATGTAGTGTAAAACGAATACGCAGTACTTTATATAAATGTTTGTGAAAGTACAAATAAAACAATAAAAATGCAAACAAATGCAAAATATGATTAGAAACATTTTGAGTCCCCCTCCGTCTTCTGACAGTGGTTTGGTCCTGGGACTCCTGGCTCGTGATTGGTAATTGAGCGTAGTGGAGCGTTTCGGAGCGGGAGAAAATCACAACGCTCCAACATTTAAAAAATCCGCTCCTCGCACCTGGCCAAATCACACAACTCCGCTCCTAGCTCCGCTCCCACTCCGCACCACTCACATACTCTGTACAGCAGCATCGCGCCTTCCTGCACACATCGGCTTCCATAAGGAAGGTGAGGGAGGACCCGCTGCCGCTCTGCCACTACGGTAAGGCAAGGCGACACGGGGGGGGGGGCCCGCTGCCACTCTGCCAGTATCTCAGTTGACTACTGAGAAGCCTGGACACGGGGCAGGGGAGGGCACTTCTTCTATTCGGACCATAAGACGTGTAGTAAATGTGGAAAATTAGGTGGAAGTTCGAGGACCAAGGGAGACACAAACCGACAAGGACATTGTGTTAAAAGTGAAGACTTAAAATAATTAAGAATAAAAAGTAAAATGTTTAAGAGTAATGTTAAAGTTAAATATATTTCAATGATGTTTTGGAAGTATGGAAGAATAAATGTGTTAAGAGTAAAAGAAAACCAAGAATTTAAATCTAAATAGGCCTAGAATCAGGAAGCTAAAATATAGGTCAAATTTTGTGTCTGTGAGCAGAGCACAGGAAGTCATGACACACAGTGACACACACAGAGACAGATACGACTAAAGTACACACAGAAGGTTCACAAAAGACAGGGCAAATAAAGTTCACAGAAGGGCATTGCCACTCACAGAGTTCACAGAGGACAGAGACACACACAGAGTGTAAGGACGGCAAGAACACACAAAGTTCACAAAGTACGGGGACACAGAGTTAACAGAGTGCAGGGACAGATGGAGTTCAAAGAGGGCAAGGAGTCAGAGCGCATGTGTGTTGATGCCACGCCTACACTCTCTCTCCAATATAAAAAGGGGCTGGAATCTCCAGCAAACGGGTCTTGCTGATTCCCTTTGATTCAGGGGCAACCCTGTATCAAAGTATGTGTAGTGGTGTAAAGTCCCAGGGCACCTGAAGTACTCCTCCTAGCTCCACCTTTGGCCAGCCCCTCATTAGGAAACTATTTAAAGCACCTGTTTTAAAATGGCTGAGCCCAGACTCTGCTACTGCTTCGGCTCTGCTGCTGGGTTTTCTGCTCTGCTGCTGGGTTTTCTGCAGTTTGGGTGCCATGTGCTCTGGTTTAAACTTCCTATTGACTGTCAGGGTGGTTGCTAGCCTGTTTCTGTTTGCTGTGTTTGTTTTTGTTAGTTTCTGCCTGTGTTATCTCATTTGGTTTTCATTTTTGTCCTAGTTTGGCAACCATTGTTTGGTTGGTTGCAGTTTGTCTTATTTGCTTTAATTTTGTTACTGTGTTGTGTATATTGTAGTTGTGTTGTAACTGGTTTGCCCTGTGGTTAACATGTTTCTTATATTTTCTAGTGACGCTGGGAGTTGCCCTGGTGGTTGAGCTAGGCACATGGCTGAGGTCTCCCCACCTATGCATGCGAGTTAGTGCACTGGGTCACAAGTTTAGTTTGCACCTTGTCTTTGCCGTGTTTGTGTCCACAAAGGTGAGTATAAGGTGGCACCCCTGGGCACCTCCTTAAAGTAGTCTGCTTACCACTGGCGGCCCCAGCTAGCTAGCTTTTTGTTTAACCTTTTTGATAGTCTCCATTTCTTTAACCATTTTAGAATTGGGCCTGTTTTAACTTGTTTTGTTTTAGTATAGTCTTATAAAATAAAAGTATTTTTGGATAATTGGTTTTCTTCTTATTTACAGTTTTCTTGAGTAATAATTCTAAATCTATTTTAATAAATGATTTGGTTTTTGATTTGTTAAACACGTCTCTGTCCTTTTTTAAATCAGATATTGACCTGTGTGTCCTTTTTCTTTCCACAACTTCCGATGCTTACAATAGTTCCTGGTTCAAACACCCAGGTGGCGTAGTTGAATTCACATTCCATCTTATTTTCTGGTAACCATTTCACAAACCTACTTGCACCGCCACATATGGACAGCATAGATCCCACTCTTGCTTTTCCTTCTGGACTCTGGCTCTCTTTCTACTTCTCTCTATTTTCACTTCACACTCTTTCTTTTACTTCAGGGGTTGAAAAACAGTCCTCCCAAAGGAAACTTAAATCCTGGCTGGGTTTAAATCGTCTTTCCCTCAGACCCAAAAGTCTGCATAGGGTTGAATTTGAAGACAAGACTGCCTCTCAAATTCTAATTACTACTTCTCTCTATTTTTACTCCTCACTCTACAAACTCACTCTGACACCCACCCTAATCCAACAGAAGAATACATGTTGAGGGCATATAACTATGTTATATTGTAAGGTGTAAGATGTTTTATTGTGAGCAAGGAATTTAATTTTATCAAGGAATTAAATTTTATTGTAAGCAAGGAATTAAATTTTCCATGTTAAGTTTCATACTGTAACCTTTGTTTAAGCCTTTAATAAAAACCTAGTTTCAAACTAGGATAAAGACATATTCATTCTCCAGGTCGTTCTTTAAATTCCTACCAGCCTCTCCCATCGGCACAGAGGTCTGATTATCAGAATCAGACTCACTAACAGGCAGGCCGTCCAAATCGTCCACTGGACATCAGAATAACAGGGAGATTCGACCGCCGCACATAAGCCTAAGGTAAGTCCTCTAATAAAATCCTCTATAAAAAAGATGGGACTGTCTTGAGGGATAGCGCTCGTTTGAGGAGTCACACACTTGGGGCCCAATTTTATAGACGGAGCTGTTTTAGGGTTAGACCAGGCTTTAATCAACCGACTAGCAATCGGGTCTGGCGTCCGCCTACAGTGATCCATCAGCCGCAGAAGTCATTAATGTGTAGAAGCGAGAACTGTTTTAGAGTCTCATAAAAATAGGAAATAGCAGTGAGTAAGTCCTCACAGAAGAGGCGACTCCTGAACATTGTAACTGACCGCTTGACCATTATTGACCTTCGCAACAGACGCAGGCACTTTTCCTCCCACTATTTGGTGAAGAAAAAGTGCGTCTTATGGTCCGAAAAATACGGTAATCAAAAATTCAGCCCCCCCAGAAACTTAACTTAACTAACAAAAACTTAGCTCTAGAGACCAGAGCCATCTTTTGTACCAGGCTGTAAACATGAGCTTTACTCTTGTAAAGTCGCCATTCGGTTTCTCCTTATATTTCCGCTTTTGGAGCCTGCCCTCTGGTGGACAGAGGTATATTGCTGTATTTCGCTGTAAAATCACCGTATGGCGGCGCCCTTACACGAGGACCATTTTAGAGGTTCCATGGGAGAGGCTTGGTTGTTCCCGAGTCATATTAAAGACTCGTTCAAAAAGAACGAATTGTTCATGAACGACTCACCACTACTCTCTTGCCTCTTGGCTTCCTGTTTCTTCGGAACTGTCTACGGACAGTCCGCTCCCTGCGGGTACCGCACTCTCTTCGCCAAAGCTTCGAGCCTCGTGTAAGCACGAGTAAAAACTTTTCTTTGTTTTAAGAACCGTGCCTGCTAAAGCGTTTGCTCTTCCCAAAAGAGCACGCGCAGAAGCAAGTTTTTAACCAGCAAAGCAACAGCTGAGAAATCTTTCGTGGACATTGCAATAACTTACACAAACTCAAACTTTTACACGGTACACGAAGGCCCAGGCAGTGCTTTGGACAACAACCGGACGCTCTGACCGCTGATAGCGACCCACCTAACCAAGCCAGCCATGCTGACTACAGAGTAAGTCCGCACGTGACACAACAGCCTTGGTGTCGTTAAATGTCCTCTGCCCAAAACCGCCATCCTCTTCTCCGTTAAAAGCCACTTTGTTAAATTTCCATCATTTAGATTAACATGTCTAAACATTCCTTTTGTTCACAAACCATCTGAGAGTAAATGTTATCCCTGTGTTATTCCTGTGTTCATTCCTGTGTCTTGTCAATCCCTTTCCCTGTTCCAATGTTATTTACCATTATAGATTTGTGTAATTTTTAATAAAATCCCATAAAAGACATTAATGTTTCTCTGTTTATATTAAGAAATGTTCAAAAACAAGAAGAATTCTCTTCCTTTAAGATTAATGAGACTAGCTTAAACAGTTTCTCTAGACCTGTTTAAAACCAGGGTGGTGCCCCTTTTAATCCGAAATTAATTTTAATAAATTAATATCAAAATTAATTATTAAAATTAATCTTATATATGTTTATACAAACATACCCTCGTACGCTACAACGTCCTGCCACCAGACTGCTTTCTACCCCCAAACCTGCTCGCCTTTGGTTAATAAACCTTTTGACTATTTTGCCGTCTTGCCTTTGCTCTGGGGTCCTCTTGCAAAAACCTTAACAGACACATCATGAACCTCTAAAAACATTCTTGATTAAAGCCTGGTAGTGAAGCTTAAGATTTGTTTTACAAACACTTACCCGAGCTTTTCGTCATGAGCTTTTTCCATGTCATGTATCCTGCAATAAAAATATCATCAGCAGTGAGTCAGACTGGTTTTGATTTTTAAAGACTATCAGTGAAGATACCTCTTTCTGTTTTGAATAATGTCATTTTCTTTCTCTTCCAGATTACATCTGTGGGAAACAAATGAAGGTGAGTTTCTAACATTTTAGTCTTAATTTAAGTACTGTGTGAAGTTGGACACTGTCGGTATTTACCTTAGCTGTTGGTTCTCGTTGCTCAGTTGATTCAAACTGAAATTCAGATTCAGTCATTAACAGCGTCAGACTGGTTTAAATAAAGAGTAGTGCAGTCTGTACCTTTCATTAAGGTCCTTTTCTTTTTGCTGAGCAGATCTGAGGGTAACAAAGGAGGACAATTTGAATTTTTAATGAATTCAGAACATTTTATTCTAACACAGTTGAGCTCTGTCTGAAGTAAGACACTGTCCAATCGTTAATATT
The DNA here is from genome assembly GCA_024416835.2 of Perccottus glenii. NCBI lineage: Eukaryota > Metazoa > Chordata > Actinopteri > Gobiiformes > Odontobutidae > Perccottus > Perccottus glenii. Next base: position 26,858,786 of record CM044560.2, read on the forward strand.
TACAACAGCCGCTGCCTATGAGCTTCTTCCATCCTGAAATTCACACATCAGCTGTGAGTCAGACTGGATTTGACTTTAAATGGATTGAAACCATTTCTCCAGTCACCCAAGCAGAAGTCAATGAGGAAGTTGGAAAGCTTCTCGGTGAGTGGATAAGATCAGCCCCGAGTACCTGAAGTCTCTGGATGTTGTGGGCCTGTCTTGGCTGATATGCCTCTGTAACATTGTGTGGCGGTTGAGGACCGGGGTGGTTGTCCCTCTTTTTAATAAGGTTTTTAAGTAGTGTTCCAACTACAGAGGGATCACACTCCTCAGCCTCCCTGGGAAAGTCTATGCCAGGGTAATGGAGAGGAGAATTTGTCTGATAGTATAACCTTGGATTCCTGAGGAACAAAGCGGTTTTCGTCCCAGTCATGGAACACTGGACCGGCTCTTTACCTTTTCCAGGGGCTTGAGGGTTCATGGGAGTTTACCCAACCAGTCCAGATTCTCGCTGTCCTCCGGCTGAACCCCCTCTACCCCCAGTGGTTCTAGACAATCACCCTGCCTTCACCGTTTGTCGTTTGCTGCATGTGCTTAGGTGAGGCCGAGGCTTCCAATACTTGGCAGATTGGGAGTGGTATGGACCAGAAGAGAGGTCATGGATTTCTTGCTCTCTTATGCTAGAACCCTGGTTCCTCAGAGACTTCTATTACCAAATCCCATGGAAGCATGACTTATCCGAGAGGTAAGACTTGAACCATTGCAATGCCAGTCCAGAGACACCCATCGCACTGACAGAAGACAGGAGGATGTGGTGATTATGATGATAACTTGGATGTTGCCTTGGCCAGTCTAAGGGCTTCGATGACTGAGAGCAGTGCAGTCTCATTGGAATGGCCGCTATTGAACCCAGACTGGTTGTGGTCCAGGTGGTTGATCCGTATGAGAAAGGAGGAAAGCTGGTTAAACAACTTGCTCCAGAGCTTTGGAAATGAAGGAAAGGAGGGAAACCGGTCTGTTGTTTTCTGTCAGTGTAGGGTTGAGAGTGGGTTTCTTCAATAATGGTGTGTACTGTTAGGGTTTTGGTTCTCATGTGTTTCTTTCTCTCGACTCCCTTTTTGTTTGTACAGCAGAGCTTGTGTGAGGCATGATGCTTGGCTGGTTTCTTCCAGTACTGCTGATCAGACACACCTGCACTTAATCTGTCATCAGCTTTCCTACTTCAGCCAGGTCTGCTCAGCACCACTCTGCCAGATTATTCCGACTTATTTGGCAGTGCTCTTATTGTTCACTAGACGTCCTGCCACCAGACTGCTTTCTACCTCCAAACCTGCTCGCCTTTGGTTAATAAACTTTTTGACTATTTTGCTGTCTTGCCTTTGCTCTGGGGTCCTCTAGCAAAAACCTTAACAGACACATCCTGAACCTCTAAAAACATTCTTGATTAAAGCCTGGTAGTGAAGCTTAAGATTTGTTTTACAAACACTTACCTGAGCTTCTCGTCATGAGCTTTTTCCATGTCATGCATCCTGAAATAAAAATGTCATCAGCAGTGAGTCAGACTGGTTTTGATTTTTAAAGACTATTAGTGAAGATACCTCTTTCTGTTTTGAATAATGTCCTGTTCTTTCTCTTCCAGAGCACGTCTGTGGGAATCAAAGGAAGGTGAGTTTTAATGTTTTAGGCCTAATTAGAGTTCTGTGTGAAGTTGGACACTGTCGGTATTTACTTCAGCTGTTGGTTCTCGTGGCTCAGTTGATTCAAACTGAAATTCAGATTCAGTCATTAATAGAGTCAGACTGGTTTAAATAAAGAGTAGTGCAGTCTGTACCTTTCATTAAGGTCCTTTTCATTTTGCTGAGCAGATCTGAGGGTAACAAACATTTTTCATTAGAACATTTAAAACTGATACAGTTGAACTCTGTCTGTTGAGTTTTCTCAGTGTCAAGCATTCTGAAATAAAAATGTCATCAGCAGTAAGTCAGACTGGTTTTGATTTTTAAAGATTATCAGTGAAGATACCTCTTTCTGTTTTGACAAATGTCCTTTTTTAACATTTTAGTCTGAATTTAAATTTCTGTGTAATTTTATATTATATATTTACCTCAGCTGTTGGTTATCGGTTGGTCTCAGTTGAGTCCTCCTGAAATGCAGATGTCTTTAACAGTCAGACTTGTTTAGGATCAATATGAACTGATATTAATGTAGTCTGTACTGCAGTAGAGCTGAGGGATAATACCTAAAACAACTGTGGCCCTGTCAAATGTACAGTCTATCATGAGAAAAGTCTACAATCATAAATAATCTGATATATATACACACTACTGTATTTGTTTGCTCTGCTCTGGGATGTTCAGCAGAAAGATGATGAGAACAGTTTAAATCTAAGCTCTTATCTAAGCTCTGACACAAACTGTGTTTTGTCTGTCATGTCTCTAAAAAAGGTCACATATCCCTCTTTGACCGAGCTGGTGCTGTTTGTTTTTATGAAAGTAAAAAGAGAGAAGTGGCTGTAGGTGTCATTTGAAAGGATGATTTAAAACATTACGAGGCAATCTCGATGTTTTATTCCAGTAACAACCTTATGCTGTCTTGGTGATATTTCTCTCCCTTTCCAAATCCAGTTTCTAATAGTAAGCCTTGGCCCTTGGATTAATCTGCCCTGCACCTTTAGATTATATCTGTTACATAAAATGGTGAGGCACTCGATTTAAGATCAGGACTTTAAATACATATAATCATGTAGAAAATGCAACAGTAAAATTTTATTATATATTTTATATAATACGGCAAAGTTTTATAACATTTCCACCTAAAACAAGTTACCGTTTATTTCCTGAGAATCCTATGAGCTACTCTGATCGACTGTTGCTCACACAAGGCAGGAAGTAATCTGACAGACTGGCCTATAATTTTACACATTTGTGATTCTGATTAGTTGTAACTTATGTCAATGTCAATTTTATTTATATAGCACCATTTCCACAACACATGGTTGACCAATGTGCATTACACAAAACACACACCACAATTATACAGTAAAAGAGAGATTGAAAATTAAAATGTAAAGAATTAAAAAGTACCATAGCCATTTAAAAATAAACTTGAAGAGATAAAGACTAAAAACTAAAAATAGAATCATGGTAAAACACAGTTCTTCAACCAGAAACAAAAGCTTTGTCAAACAGGTAGGTTTTTAATCTTGACTTAAAAGTGGACACAGAGGGAGCTAATCGGATGGAAGAGGGCAGCTCATTCCAAAGTCTTGGGGCAATAGATGAAAACGCACGATCGCCCCTGGACTTCAGCCTCGTCTTTGGTGTGAACAATAGTCTTTGGTTTGATGACCGGAGAGATCTTGTTTCACTGCGTTCAATTAAAAGTTCAGATATATATGAAGGTGCCATACCATGTAGTGACTTAAACACGATTAATACAATTTTAAAATCAACTCTATAGCGTACAGGCAGCCAGTGTAAAGACTGTAAAACTGGAGTGATATGATCTCGCTTACGAGACTTGGTCAGAAATCTTGCTGCTGCGTTCTGAACCAGCTGTAAACGAGAAAGAGCTGTTTGACTAATCCCAGCGTACAGTGAGTTACAGTAATCTAATCTGGAGGTAATGAAGGCATGTATAACTTTTTCAAGGTTTTTAAAAGATAGGAAGGGTTTTACTTTAGCAAGAAGCCGCAGTTGGAAAAAGGAAGATTTAACCACAGTATTAATCTGTCTATCATATCTATCTAACTTATATTGGAAACTAACCGATTGGAACCGGTAGAAGTCTGGACAGTGTCTGAAAAGGTTTTATTTACCAACACTCTCTGTTAAATGTTAGTGAGGAAATTGATAATCCATAATATCAACTGATGGTCCAGATGAAAGTAGATGGTCAGCTGCTCTGGAAGGATGTGAGGCTGCACGGTATTAAAGGCAGAGAAGTCGGCAAACAGGAGCCTAGCAATTGTGTTAGGGGACTCAAGATGTTAGCCCTGTAAGCAAACTGCAGAGGATCCATCAGAGGATCAACAATTCCAGAAATGTGGCTCTTAACAATCCTCTCCAGAGCCTTCATCACTAGAGCGGTGTCAGATCCTTCAGGGCCCTAGTGGATCCCTGCTTTGGAACTGGGATGACAGTAGAGTGTTTCAACACGCTGGGCACTGTGCTGCAGTTAATGGAGCTCTGGAATAACTGCTCAGCCCAGAGTCCAGCCACAGATGTTATCAGGACTAGAAGCTTTTCAGGAGTGCACTACTTCCTCCACACCGACAATGAGAGATGTGGCGTGAGAGAAGAAATAATATTAAGCTGAGGGGTATTGTCCTTCTCGAACGTAGTGAAGAAGCAGTTGAGGACATCAGGAAGAAAAGCTGATTTGTAGCTTTCAACCTGAATGGGATTGTGGCTAGAAGAAACTGTGTTAACAGCTGCCATCTTTTTAAGTCCCTGCCAAGCTCAGCGGGCGTTCCCTTGTGTGAATGATAGCCCCATTTTGTTTTTATAATCCAGCTTGGCCTTTTTTATGACACATTTCACCTCCCTATTGACCTCCTTCTTCTCAGACTCTGAGCCAGTAAAAAATATTTTCTATAGTGCTATTTTTTTTTTTGCTGGAATGACACAAAAAGAGATAAGCTGACCCTTGTTTGTTGATGTCACTAGAAGATGTTAAACAGTTCCAGTCAATGCTATCAGGTGTCCACTGTTTAATGATTTTGGCAATACTGTTTGTCCTCCTCATTTTTGGAAAAAAATGCATATTTTGTGTTTCTTCTGTTTAAAAAAACAGGGGTTCTTAAGAAAAAAGGGCATAAAAACTGATTCAGTGAAAGTGAAGAAAATATTTATGTATTACATTTTTATCACACTTTTATGGGAGGGATCGTTTTGGACCACAAGATAATTTTAAAGGGGCCACAAGGGTTATTAAAGCACTGGCTGTTGGTTTCTATGACTGATTTTTTTCTGAAAAATGGCCATTGTTTAAATAAGCCCTTTCTGTCACAGGACAACACATTAAAAAAAAAAAAAAAATAAATAAATAAAAAAGCAGCATTAGTGACATTTTATTGTAACAAAGTACCAGACCTTTCTATTTGTTTTAACAAGGAGTAAACTAAAACCAGTAAATTAAATGTTTTGAAGGTCTTATTTGTTCTCACCGTTTTCTTTTGAACCAACAGCCACTGAAGAAACTAAACCATCGACCACAAGTCTTTGCACATTCAGACATCTCTGCATCCTCCACTGCATCTGAGTCTGTTGCTCTGTTTTTTCTGTGGAAAAAAACACATTACAGTGATTCCTTGATTTGAAGTTTTTAAGCTTCTCAGGAGGTTTTCCACTAGGTGGCGGTGTTTGGGTGGATTAAGTTTTCAGTTTGCATCCCTCTGTCAAAACTCTAGTTTCTGGAGGCATCTGTTAATCAATATAATATATAAATAAAATGTATATAAAAAAAATATAAATATAATTGATTGGTTTGGTTTGTTCATACTCGCATGTTATTGGCTGGAGCTTATTCTGTTAAAAAGAAGACCAGCTGCTGTCTCCGAGTACAAAAGGATTTACAGAAAATAGTCCAAGACACTCTTAAGTGCACATAATGTGGGAAAGCAACAATAATAATTATAGTCTGTTAACTATAACTAAGAGCAAAATGTATTTTATGTTGCTCTATGTATTATTTGAGTATTATCTGAACAGTACTGGATAATCTTTGGAGAAAAAGTTACAGTTAGTCATTGTTCCGTCTAATGTTTAAGAAAAAAAAAAAGAATTTCTGAAACAAAACTGAAAGTTGAGTATTTTCAATAAGACCCTGACCATCATCAAAGTGGGACCCTTATATAATTCATGTTTTACTCTATTTTGAGAAACACTTTGTCAGTTCAGATCAGAGTTATACTTATTAATAAAAAACTTTTAAATTGGTATCTTTAGCAACAACCTCTGTTTATCAAAGGAATTCTAAATTAAAACCATTATAAACCTAAAAGAATAATATTTAACCATACATAAAATAATTAATATAATATAATAATCTAAATTAAATGTTAAGGGCTTACCTTCTGCACATCTTGTCTGTTCCTCGTGCTGCCTCTGATCAGAGTTAGTCGTTCTGAGACTCGTCAGTGTGTAAAGAGGAACTGTTTAGACCAGACCAACCTGTTTGTGTCAGTCAGCTAATCTTTGTCTGATACCAGGAAATGATCATAACAATAACTACAGCTGAAGAGGAGCTGCAGAGCCTCCTGTTACTGTAGCTTCTTCTTCTTCTCTCTGGGTCCAGCTTCCTCCAGGATCTAAACAGAAACAGCTGAAGAGTGGCTCTAAACAAGGTCTGGATGGTGTGACAAGAATGTCAAGTGTCATGATTGACATATTTTGTATTGTCTGTATTACAAATATGTGAAAAACTCAATAGGAGGTGAAATAATTTGTTTTTGATTTACACACATCCAGCACTGGGTCATGAGCAGAAAAGTCTTTGGGACGATGACCCATCACAAACAGGAAAGCAGCCATTTTGAAATGTGACCACCTTGTTTTTAGATTTCATAATTTGTCAAACTATTGTCTTCCACATTCTTCATCTGAGGGACTTAAAAGTTGTCCATTCGTTTTTCAGTAAGTCTAATAATAGGCCATAATACAATAGTGTTACCATGATGTTACCTACTGCCCCGGTCGCAAGTGGGGCCGAGGGTTTTTATTGGTGCCTGCGGCTTTAATATTCATTTTCATTTCCTCTTAGCACCGCTACAGTCATGTAACTGGAGTCTATCTCAGCAGCTCTGGGCCTGAGGCAGGGTTTACTCTGGACAGTTAGCCACAGGCCTGACACAGTAATACATACATCAGTCTCATTGTTTTACTCTGGTTTAGAAAATATTAGACAGAACTGTGTCAGTGAGTTAATGTCTTAAAGCTAAGTTTAGTTTTTTCAATACAATATTTCATAAAGTCTCCTATTTTAGCCTTAGATTATGATTAACCTAATGATTACAAGTTGTGTTGTGGATAAATCTCAAGTGCAACAAAAACAACACTTAACATCTTTACATCTGTTATAATAATTTTTATTATTATAATTGTTTATATTGTTTATAGTTACTGGGTGCTCATAGTTCTCTACAGGTCATGTCAAAGCATGTCATGTCCTCCATGCTAGTCCAAGCATGGAGTAGACATAACTAGAGACATGGCCTGCCAGAGGACTTCTGCACCTGGAGCTGGGGCCTTGAGGAGTGTGTAAGAGAGATACACCTCCCACTGGCAGCCCCACTGCAGTGATATAAAATCTCATGTTTTGTTTACTTCTTTAAGCAATCACTTCTGTACCTTTGATTATATGCGTGTCTTTGCTTCATTCTTGCAAGAATAAAACCTGGCCTTTCGCTTTTTATAATATAATCTGTCTCCGTGTCTCTCTGAATAATATAAGGATATAGAATTCTTATTAGGGCTGGGCAACAATTAAAATGTTTAATCGCGATTAATCGCACAATGTTCTGTGATTAATCGCGATTAATCGCATTATACACAAAATTTAATAATGAATTAAAAATTAGTGTACTGCATACATTTTAAAAGAACTGCTACATGAACAAAAGTGCAATAACATTTGGTTTGCACTTTAAACAACACTTTAAACAAATAATGTGCTTTTTACAGCAGTTAAAACATTTCTTGTAAATCTGAACTTAAACATTAATGTAATCAAATTAAATATTAAAACCAAAAATATTTGCCACTGACAGGGCATTAATATTTTGTTTAGTTTGTTATAGAAAAACAAGTTATGTCCAGAGCTTCAATCATAACATTATAAACAATATAAATGTCTCTCTTGTGTTTTCATTACAGTCAGAGCATGTGAATGCAGTTCCCGCGCGTTTCACACACCTCTCCCTTTCACTTGCCAAACTCAAGGGTGTATGGGTAATGTAGTCTCTGCTCTTGGTGGGACGAATTAGGAAGCGTGCATTGTGAAGGGCGCTCTGGAAAGCGGCAGAGCAGGCAAAGGATTAAAACCTCTATGAAAACAGATGTCGAAATGAGCGTACCAGTACGCTAAAAGCACGTTCTGGGCGCACGGAGAAGTGGCGGTACTGAGTACAGGTGCGTGATCGCCCACTTAAAGCACTGGATGAGGGCGGCTCATACGTGCAGTCATTCGTTGCGATCCTAAGAATGTTCTTTAGACCGACATCTTTCACCATACTAATCGGCCGACGTTAACGCGCGATAAAATAATTGTCGGCGTGAATTCATTAATGCGTTAACGCGATAAAAACGCGTTAACTTGCCCAGCCCTAATTCTTATAACATTTGGTCCTTCGAGCCGGATCTCAATATTCGTTGTTTCTCATACAAAGAGGTGAGCTGACGTGCACGGAAGAAATGCACAAAAAAGCATTTCTTGTAAGTCCCAAGCTGTGCTGTTAAAGCAGTAGGGGCCAGACCTCCACTCTGTGTGTGTGAAGCACTGTGACGAGATCTGGACTGAAAAGAGAGAAGATGTTATAATAATTTTATTATTATAATTGTGTATATTGTTTATAGTTAGTGGGTGCTCATAGTTCTGTACAGGTCAAGTCAAATCATGTCATGTCCTCCATGTTAGTCCAAGCATTAAGTAGACATAACTAGATAGACATGGTTTGCCATGGTACTGCTGCACCTGGAGCTTGGGGAGTGTGTATGAGAGATATACCTCCCACTGACAGCCCCCACTGCAGTAATATAAAATCTCATGTTTTGTTTACTTCTTTAAGCAAATTCACTTCTGTACCTTTGATATATCCGTGTCTTTGCTTCATTCTTGCAAGAATAAAACCTGGCCTTTCGCTTTTTATAATATAATCTGTCTCCGTGTCTCTCTGGGTAAAATAAGGATATAGAATTCTTATAACATTATCTTTATTACACAACTGCAACAACAATTAGTTTTACATTAATGTCTGAAAAATAAACTCATCAACCATCACCGAATGAACACCCCACACTCAGCATCAGCACAACTTTCATTAGGAAACAATTGAAAATGTAATAAAATTTTTTTGTTTTATTAAATATTTATTGATGCATTCATTCCATCAAATATTATACGTTTGATTTTAGAGTTAGAGATCAACACTAACCGTTTGAGTAATTACTATTTGTTCAACAAAGATAAAAGTAACATTGAGACTGTTCACCCATAAACCGTTTCTAATGAAACAAACCCAAAAAATAAATACATTCTGTGAACCTTTGTCTGTCAAGGTTCTCAGTCATCCATCTTTAATAAAAGATTAAAGTAAAAGCATCTGGACTCAGTTTTCAAGATGAAGACATTTGTCTCTAATTCCAAGAGACTTTATTAATTCTGTGTTCAACTGTAAGAGAGCTGAGCTTTATTTCTAGAGGGAGGGGTGCCCAAACCTTTTCTCTTGGAGGGCAAAAATGAAACAAACTCGTGTCAAAATAAGACTTTACTGTAAGTTTCACATGAGGTTTGTCTTTCATAGAGTTTCAAACTCTATAAATGAGGCCCTTGTGATCAACTTAGCTTTTACTGATGAAGTCGATTTTTACTGAAACTGTGGATTTTGACTCAAGGTCAGTGGCTTTTGCTGTTATCTCAGTGGAACCAAAAGAAATGTCCAGTTTGACTCTACGATTTCTGCCTTTTGTAATGTCAGACATCTTTACAACACACAACCTAACTGGACCCTCCACTCCCCAGTCATCGATGTATTTAGCAGTTTTTCTCTCTGTTTCAAAAAAATCTTAAAATCATTCCCCTTTGATCGCTTTCTATTGGAGTAAAGGTGAACTCTCTATGGTTTCATTCCACCCAACATCTTCATCTATTTCCACCAGTTTAAAGAAAAGATCACAACACCAGAAGCCGTCTGTGTTATGGAGACTTTGTCCTGTCTTATGTGTGTCAAAATCAAACATTTCATTGTTGTCAACTCCATAAGTGAAGGCACTCTTACGAGACCTGATAACAGACTGGTCTCTTCCAAACATCCCAGCTCCTTTAATGATTGCTTCTTGTGGGTTTTTAGAACACAGCACTTTCCTGGTCTCGTCTTTAAATTCCCTTTTAATGTGTTCACGAAGAATATGGCTTGAGGCCAACCCTCCCACCAACAGGATGTACTGAATGTCTCTGTGTTTATTCAAGATCTCAGTGACAGTGTCACAGATGTGGACCAGAGTCTTGTGAAAGAAAGACTCCATTTTCTGCTCAGAGATTTCGAGTTTGGCATTGTATGACTCTGCATTTTCTTGCTTAATCCGGTGGAAGGTTATACCATCCCATTGGTTTAAACAAAACCTCATTTTTGTTTTTCTTCTGTTCAACTAGATCTTTGAATTCCTTATAAAAGTTTAATTGTCGACTATATTTGTAATCAGCCTGTCTGAAATAAATGAAATCTTCCATAAACTGCAGAGCCTCTTTGGGATGGTCTCTCTCATAATCCTCCCACAAACCATCACAGAAGAATTCTCTCAGACATTTTATGAACTTTTTGTCTACTTTCCGTCCGCCCTTGTCATTTCCAGAAGCTTTGTGCAGTTCTTTAAGAGCTCCTCCTTCGAGAACCTCGTGAACTGTTATGTCGATGGTTCCTCCTGCAAAACAAGAGAGCTTATCAGAACTGAGGAAGGTTCTAGATCAACTACCAAAAACCAATGAGAACAAAAGAAGAAGCTTGTAGGCTGTTTACAGAGGTTGAAAAAGGCTTCTTATTATGGCCTCCATAAATACACACAGAAGGAACCCCACTGCAACCATTCTATCACAACATGTCCAAGCACCTGTCCACCATCCTTCAGCTCAGTCTTTCTAAAGAGAAACTCTTTAGGTTGTAATTAGATAGAATTACCTGAACGGTACCACCAGACGTTGTTCATTTGCAGAGTGCAGGGATCTGGTAGGAACGTAGATCTGCATTAGTGAGTGAAGATATGAGGGTGCAGAACCAGTGGTGGTCTTGTAGGCCAAGAGCATAGCTTTGAACTTGATGCGGGCATCAACCGGGAGCCAGTGTAACCTAATGAATAGAGGAGTTACGTGCGCTCTCTTTGGTTCATTAAAGGCCACTCTTGCCGCTGCATTCTGGATCAGCTGCAGAGGTTTGGTTGTGCAGGCAGGGAGTCCAGCCAGTAGAGCATTGCAATAATCCAGTTTGGACAAGACAAGAGCCTGGACTAGAATTTGCGTAGAGTGCTCTGATAGGAAAGGTCTAATTTTCCTAATGTTGTAGAGGATGAATCTACAGGACCGGGTGGTGCTGGCGACATGACTTGTGAAGTTTAACTGATCATCAATTACCACTCCTAGATTTCTGGCAGTGCTGGACGGTGTAATAGTTGATGGGCCTAGTTGAATGGAGAGGTTGTGGTGGGTCTTTGGATTGGCTGGAATCACAAGCAGTTCTGTTTTTGCAAGGTTCAGCTGCAGGTGATTGTCCTTCATCCAAAGTGAGATGTCACTCAGACATGTCGAGACGCGAGCAGAGTCGGATCGTCAGGTTGAAATGACAGGTGGAGTTGAGTGTCATCTGCATAGCAGTGATAGGAAAAGCCATGCTTCTGGATGACAGAGCCAAGGGATGTCATGTATATGGAAAAGAGTAGCGGTCCAAGCACTGAGCCCTGTGGCACCCCTGTATTGAGATGTTGGGACTCAGAGACCTCGTTTCTCCAGGATACTCTCAATGACCTATCCGAGAGGTAAGACTTGAACCATTGCAACGCCATTCCAGAGACACCCATCGCCCTGAGAGAAGACAGGAGGATGTGATGATTAACAGTTTCAAAAGCAGCAGACAGATCCAGTAAGATGAGTACAGATGACTTGGATGTTGCCTTTGCCAGTCTCAGAGCTTCGATGACTGAGAGCAGGGCAGTTTCGGTGGAATGACCGCTCTTGAACCCAGACTGGTTCTGGTCCAGGAGGTTGTTCCGTGTGAGAAAGGATGAGAGCTGAGTGAACACAACTCACTCCAGAGCTTTGGCGATGAAGGGAAGGAGGGAAACCGGTCTGTAGTTTTCTAGCAGAGTAGGGTTAAGAGTGGGTTTCTTCAGTAGTGGTGTGATGCAGGCCTTTTTGAAAGCTGTGAGGAATGACCCAGTGGAAAGAGATGAGTTGATGATGTGGGTGAGAGCAGGCACGACAGATGGAGAGATGGCCTGAAGGAGATGTGTGGGGATGGGATCCAGCGGGCAGGTAGTCGGGTGGTTAGAACTAATGACCTTGGAAACATCTGCTTCAGTTAGAGGAGAGAAGGAAGTGAGCAAACACATATCAGGGGTCTGAATGAGCTCGACAGGTGGTGGCGCAGAGAACTGACTGCTGATGGCGGTCGTTTTCTTTATAAAGAAAGACGCGAAATCATCAGCTGTTAATTCCGATGAAGGTGGGGGAGCAGGCGGACAAAGGAGGGCGGAAAAGGTTTTAGAGAATGCGCGAGTCAGGTGAGTTGATTAACCTAGAATGGTAGTAGACAGTTTTTGCAGAGGTGACATCATCGGAGAAAGTAGAGAGGAGAGACTGGTAGATACACAGGTTAGTAGGATCTTTTGACTTGCGCCATTTTCTCTCAGCTGACCGGAGGCTGGCGCGGTGCTCGCGTAGAACATCGGATAACCAGGGGGCCGACGAGGATGTACGGGCTGGTCTAGATGTAAGAGGGCATAAGTTGTCCAAGCAGGATGAAAGCGTGGAGCACAGAGTGTCGGTGGCGTTGTTTGTGTTTAAAGAGAGCTCCTCAGAAGAGGGGAGCAGAAGAAACAGCAGAGGAAAAACGGGAGGGACTGAGTGTACGCAGGTTGCGTCGGAAAGTGACCAGCGGTAAAACAATTGCAGTGTCTGGAGAAGTTAGGTCAAGGTCGAGAGTAATGAAGAAATGATCAGATGTGTGCAGTGGCGTGACCTGAGTGTGCCGAGTGGAGCAGTATCTTATGTAGATAAGATCTAGTTGGTTACCAGACTTGTGGGTTGCCGATGTGGAAACCTGCTTGAGGTCAAATGATGCAGTCAGGTTAATGAAGTTAGCAGCCTGTGGCTTTTCAAGGTGGATGTTGAAGTCTCCTAATACCACCAGAGGGGTACCATCCTCAGGGAAGGATGAAAGAAGCGCATCCAACTCCTCCAAGAAATGTCCAAGCTGACCTGGGGGCCGATAGATAACTACAAAATGACTTTTTACAGGGTGGGTGATGGTAACAGCATTGAACTCGAAGGAGCTGTTGTCACACAAGGGTGATAGCTGTTTGAACTTCCAGTCGGTAGGAATGAGTAGTCCGGTCCCTCCGCCCCTTCCAGTGAGGCGAGGACTGTGGGAGAAAGTGTGATTATGGGAGAGGGCTGCGGGAGTGGCAGAGTCCTCTGGTTTGATCCATGTTTCTGTAAGTGCTACAACTGAAAGACCAGAATGTTGAACAAAAGCTGTAATGAAATCAGCTTTGTTCACAGCAGACTGGCAGTTCCACAAGCCTATTGGGAAAGTAGAAGGGGCAGTTATTGACAGTGATACAACATGCAGATTATTATGGTTGCGTCGCCTTTTGCGTGAAATAGATGATAATTTCCGTGTTGAAATGACAGTAGTGATTTGAAAACACATTTAAGAGCCGAAGAGGAAAAAAATATACAAGAAGAAAGTAATAGTAGAAATAATAAATTATAAGTGCAAACAATTAGTACTAAAAAAAGTGCAATACTCAGGTCCTATGTCTGTGTGTCCCTGCTCGGTTGAGTCGCGTGCAGGTAGAGTCGATGGTCTTTACTCTCTTCGGTCTTCACGCGATGACAGCTGCCACGACCGCTGCCGCGGTGGTTACTCCCACTTAAATACCCGTCTATTTAAGTAATTGAATTCAGCAGGTCACACCTCCACACAGCCACAAACAACTCAAACAAAACTAGCCCGCTAGCAGCTGAGACTAGACACCGGTACACCACGTGACAGGGTCGTAGTAAACACACTGCACGGTTTCTCAGCAATAACACAGCACTATAAGCTCAAAAAGACAAGAATTACATACACTCACACAGTTCTGTAGGCTTCTGCTGCTAGGTTGCTTCTCCTAGTGACTTCGATTAAACTACGGGATTTCATCATTTATAGTTTTCAGTGCATCTTCCTTCAGGAAACGCAGAGCCTCTGAAAACACCTTCAGGGCCTTCATGGGTTTCTTGTTCACGTCTTTGATGAGCAGATCATCGTAGACCTTCTGTTTGAAGAAGAAAACAGGAAATGTCAAATACAACTGGAACGACATTAAAGCTAAAGTGATCAATAATGAAACAAATACTTAAAAGTACATTATAATAGTTTAATAATTTCCCTCAAAAAGCTCAATAAACTCAAAGGGTTCTATCAGGAATGACATGGTATTTTTTTTAAAAAGAAATGCACATTTCTGAGTTCTAATTTCCAAAAATATTGAATGAATATAGTGAAGTCTAAAGAATAAAATAGTCATGATGTTGATGTGTGTTAGTTTAAATGCCTCAGTATAACCACACTCTTAGGAAGGTTAGTATAGCTACAATCTTTACTTATCTTTTCATAAAGCTGCATCTTAAAGTCTTTAAAGAAATAGTAGTTACTTCTGTCTTTACTCATTTCAAAATATTTGTCTTTGGCCTTGTATCCAAAATCTAGAAACTCTTCTTTTTCATCGAACAGGACACACGTCGGGGTTTTCGGTGTTTCAGCGCCTGATCTTCGTTCCCAGAGCTTCACGTGCTGGATTTCTTGGTTTTTGTGAAAGAAACTGTAGGCATAACCGCTGAAAGCAGTGCCAAAGTCTATCGCAACGATACATGTCTGACTCATGTTTGCAGCAGGACCAACAGATCTGAGGCTGATGAAGTAGAGCTGAGGATACTGTTCATGAACAGATTAATGTTGAAGCCCTGCCTCCTGGGTGTGTTCTTTCAGCCAGAGATCATGTGACTAACACTGTTAAGACTGAAGACACCGAGACGTACTGGATTGGACTTGTCTTTGGTTTGTCATTTAGTCAAACAGCAGGAAACATTCCATTCAAAATTCAAAAACCTGTTTCCAACATTCTTTCTCAAAGTAAAAGTAAGACTGAGCAACTGAGAAGGAACTTGGCAAAAGATAAATGTAAAATATTTCCAAAAGAAAAGGTTAAAGCAAAAGCATCTGGACTGTTTTTGATGTGAAGAAGTTTTGTCTCTAATTCCAAGAGACTTAATCAATTCTGAGATCAACTGGAAAGAGGGCTGAGCTGATTTACCAGTTGATCTCAGAATTAATAACCAAATAATTCCAAAGACTCTGAAGGCACTCATGGTCTCACGCAACATCCAAAGAATACTGATAAATATATATATATATATATATATATATATATATATATATATATATTGTGATTGGCAGAAACTCATCAAACACAATAAAAGAGTTAATATTTTGATTCTAAAAGCAAAAGTAAAGGTGTTTTATAATTATGATGTAAATGTTTCTTCGTTCTTTGCTGTGTTCCTGGAAACAACATAATCGACTGAAAGAATGTAACACTTTATGTCCTTTATGTTTAAAGCTTTGCTGTACATAAAAATTTATATGTCTCAGGATTGAACCCTTTGTGTCTAACTGACCTTTAAAAAATGCCTGAAAACACATCTCTTCCGTCAAACCTGACTGACAAACACTGAGTTCTACTTCCTATCGATTCCTTTCTTTAAAAAAAAAAAAATTCTCTTATCCTTAGCATTGTATACTGCGCTGTGTTTAAACTGACTAGTTTTTGTGCACTTATGCTTTTTGTACCTTGTGTTGTTAAAATTGCTTCCATTGTTATCCTCACTTGTAAGTCGCTTTGGATAAAAGCGTCTGCTAAATGACTAAATGTAAATGTAAATGGATTGGCTGAATCCAGCAGAAAAAGGAATTTCACGGTTTCCGTGTTTAGTGTTGTTCCGAGGAACTGTGTTCTATCTAGAGAATGTCAGACCGGTTTGTTGAGACACCAGAGCCTTAGGACTCAATCATTTTCAGTTTGATTTATATGACATCCTCTGTAATAAATGAATTTTTATTGGATTATTATTCAAAGACCTTGAGACTGTGACTTTGAGTCTGAGAAATAGTTATTAATCTAAAAAGTCTTTATCAAACCATCCCCTTCAATGCTTTCAGATTTTTCATTTGAAAACTCCACTCAACTGCACTGTTTATGAACATTTAATACAGTAACCCTCACTTAACTGGATTAGACATGATTAATCAGTGTTTATATAAAGACTGGCTGATCTTTATTGGTCTTTGGAGAAGAAGGCGAGCAGACTCTTCCCGCTGCAGATGTATTTGGTGGCCTCGATCTCTCCTCCCCCGTTACTCGGCTTTTGGAAGTGGATCTCCAGCTGGTCCTGGACCTCGTCCTCGTCTCCGGTGTCTCGGATGTTGTCCAAAAAAAGAGTGCGCTTCGGAGCTCCACAGAAACTCTAACCAACTAAAACCATTTCAAATCCAACTTAAACCTGTTTTAATCCAACTAAAACCTGTTCAAATCCATCTAAAACCTGTTCATATCTAATTAAAACCTGTTCAAATCCAATGAAAAACAATTCAAACCCTACTGAAACCTGTTTAAATCCAAATATAACCTGTATGTTGGGCCTTGGTTTTTATCTGGAACTTCTGCAGCTGATGTTCATAAACAGGTCCCACCTTCACGTTGACTTTAAAGTCCAGGTCCAGGGTGTGTTTTCTTCTGAGAGTGAGAGCATCTGCAGCTGAAACAGAAACACAGTTCAACAGGACTCAAGACCAATACAAGGCAAACAGAAGGTATTTTACAGAATTAAAAACACAATTACAGAAAACTCAAATACAGAATTTGAGGCAGGTTGCAGATAAAAGGTCTTTCGTTCATTTGTTCCTCCGTCGCAGATGAAGCACTCGATACGGGTTTGGGACTGTCTCGTTAACCTGCCCACACTACGTTACCTCCAGGGCTGAGGAAGGTGACCCGTCCCAGTTTTCTCGTCTTACTCCACAGAGTCCACCTCGGCTCCTCCTCGACTCGGTTTGGAGAGGGCCAGCTCCAGTCGGTCCTTCACTCGCTCCTCCGTCATCGCTGACTGAACGTCGCAGACGCTCAGCTGAGTCCTGGTGTCATAGTAATTGTATATTATATATTATGCTCTCACTCCTGCTCCAGTTTATATGCTTATCCACATACAATTATGACTTAATGTCTTTAGCTGTTTCTCCTATTGGCGCGATGCTAATCCAAAAAAGACAAAGACATCACTTTGCACTACATCTAATCATTGTTCAGGTACACTCTGTCCTGTACACTTACTGACATGTACACGTAAACTTATTCACATCTATGACTGACACGTCAGCACAATACACGTCCATCCACGACCCTGGAGCTATAAAAGCTTCATGTGTTGTAAACATGTTAGGGAAATCACCATGTACCATTGTTGCATGTGTCTGATTTGTTTCATTCTTGCAAGAATTAAACCGGTCTACCATTCCTAAATATACCATGTACGGTCTCCGTTGTCTCGTTTGTGATCCGAACCTAATAATTATTTTAACACCTGGACACGTTCCGAAGAACCTGAGGAGAACAGATACAGCTCAGACCCGTGAGCGGCAGGTCTCAGTGAATGTGTTAGAGCCGTTTAGTTTCTGAAGTTAGACATACCTCGAACTGAACGACAAGCTCCGTCCTGATCCTCTTGGGCTTCACCTCCAGAGCCTTGTCCTCAAAGGAAACGTTGCATCTGAGACACCACTGAACAAACAGGACAGAGAGAAATGAACCCCAGTCACTAACAAAGGCCCGGTCTCTCCTACAGTTACACCTGTCTCAGTCTGGAGCAGAGGCATCATGAAGCAGGGTACAACTCCTGTTGAGCCTGGGTTTCTCAGGGTTTCGTTAGCATCAAGTCTCGAAATAAACTGTATAAGTCCAGCACCTTTGAATAAATGCACGACACATAAGCAGCAAGTAAAGACTAACACCAACAGATGTATAGAGTCCACTGTTTAAATGCTGCATTAGAAATGTTACAAAGACTGTAAAGACTGTGAGTGGATCAGACAATATTCTTAACACAATGTCTTTTACAAAACCCAACTCTACAAAACCACTTAATTTGATCTCACTTTAGACGGTCTCCAGCCAAAGCTAGTGCTCGCTTTTTGATTAGCTCTGATCTGCCGACGCTTGTGACACTTTTAGCTCGTTCCTTGTCCCTGATTGGTCAGTTTAACAGGTTTCGTCTGGTCTGGTCCTCACTGGTCTTTATGGAACAGGTTTAGTCCGGTCTGGTCCTCACTGGTCTTTATGGAACATGTTTAGTCTGGGTTTACACTGATCCAGCTAGGGTTCTGGCTGAAGACTCTTTTCTGAGACAGTTTATGGAACACAGACGTCTTCAGGAAACAGGCACAGTACCGTTCTCCTCCTCAAAGGTGATGAGCGCTTGTCCTCCTCGCGGCAGCAGCGCCCCCTGCTGACACACAGAGAACTGCGCTTGGATCGGCTCGTCCCTCAAGGTTTTATCTCCGTCGTTTTTTTTAATGAACTCCACGTCTATGTCCGCCGGGATCTGAGCACAAATCTGAGCCGAGAAGGAAACAGAGGGAAACACGGAGGGTTTAAATCAAAGGTCTGGGTCTAGGTCTGGTCTGATTTAGTCTTGGTCTGGGTCTGGACTCAGTTCTACTCAGTCCTGACCTGGTTTTCCTCAAACTGACCTGTACAGAACGCAGGTTCCGGTTGAACTCTGCCTGAGTCTCGTCTTGTTTCTTGACCAAAGCCATCACCAGGTCCTTGCTCCTCTTTTTCTCCTGGTCCTGCTCCAGTTTCTTCAACATCAGTCTGTTCTTTGTGTGTAAGAACAGAACCATCAAAACCATCAGAACCATCAGAACAGAACCAGCGGTTCATCGCCATGGTAACAACCTGCTCTGGAGCAGGTTTAGTTTTAGTTTAGAGTCCGCAAAACCATTGGATGAATCAGATCAACTACGAACCTTTCGTTCTTTTGGTTCAGAGAATATAGACCACTTTATTAAACTCAGTTACACTTTGAACGCTTTTTCTGTTTTAAAATTTTATTTGCTGCCACAATATAAATAAATTTGGGTCACATCTAAGTCAAAACAATTTACACTTAGTGTGAAACTTTATGAAATATGTCGAGGTCAGGAGTTCTTAAGGTGGTCCATCCTCAGAGTGAGCCAATTATAAATACTGTCTTAAAAATCTATTTTTTTTCCCCTTTTTGGTTGTGACCTGTTGCTTCCTGTTGTAAATTTTTCTGGTTTAATCTATAAACAATGATCTCCGGGACTCACCTTCCACGCCTCCAGTTCTTTCTTTGCTTCAGCGAAAGAATCATCCACCTGAAGAAAAACAGAAACAGAAGAGATCTAAATTACTCTGAATGTCCAGGAGGTGGCTGTGTTTGACAATAAATCAGGGTCCACTCTGTCAACAAATGACGTTAAATGTGAAAAAAATTTACCTAATCATAAGATAAGGAGGCAGTAGTGGGTAGAGCGGCCGCCCTTCGACCGGTGGGTGGGCGGTTCGATCCCCACTCAAAACATCCTGCTCTTGCCCACATACTGTTGTTGTGTCCTTGGGCAAGACACTTAACCTACCTTGCCTCCAGTGAGTGTTCCAGCTGTAACACTGGTAATTAGCTTAATGTATTTAAAGCGCTT
Source organism: Perccottus glenii (assembly GCA_024416835.2). Taxonomy (NCBI): domain Eukaryota; kingdom Metazoa; phylum Chordata; class Actinopteri; order Gobiiformes; family Odontobutidae; genus Perccottus; species Perccottus glenii. The sequence continues at coordinate 26,878,515 of CM044560.2, forward strand.
TTAGTGACTACTACAGTAGGTAGAAAAGCGCTATAAAAATTTTTAATTTAAAAAGTCAGCTTTTAATTTTAAAAGCTGACTTTTAAAGTTAGTAACCTGTAGGTTTTTTCAGATGCTGTCAGAGAACCAAGGTTCAGCAGACAAATACTGCAAGTGTCACTTGGCCCAAATATCAGGACTTTAGTCTATTTTCCTTTAAAATGTAAGTAGTTTATGGACATCCAAGTGTGGCGGTGCGAGTAGGGTTGTGTATGGCTTAACAGAAAATAAGATGGAATGTGAATTCAACTACGCCACCTGGGGGTTTGAACCAGGAACTATTGTAAGCATCGGAAGTTGTGGAAAGAAAAAGGACACACAGGTCAATATCTGATTTAAAAAGGACAGAGACGTGTTTCACAAATCAAAAACCAAATCATTTATTAAAATAGATTTAGAATTATTACTCAAGAAAACTGTAAATAAGAAGAAAACCAATTATCCAAAAATACTTTTATTTTATAAGACTATACTAAAACAAAACAAGTTAAAACAGGCCCAATTCTAAAATGGTTAAAGAAATGGAGACTATCAAAAAGGTTAAACAAAAAGCTAGCTAGCTGGGGCCGCCAGTGGTAAGCAGACTACTTTAAGGAGGTGCCCAGGGTGCCACCTTATACTCACCTTTGTGGACACAAACACGGCAAAGACAAGGTGCAAACTAAACTTGTGACCCAGTGCACTAACTCGCATGCATAGGTGGGAGCCCTCACCCATGTGCCTAGCTCAACCACCAGGGCAACTCCCAGCGTCACTAGAAAATATAAGAAACACGTTAACCACAGGGCAAACCAGTTACAACACAACAACAATACACACAACACAGTAACAAAATTAAAGCAAATAAGACAAACTGCAACCAACCAAACAATGTTTACCAAACTAGGACAAAAATGAAAACCAAATGAGATAACACAGGCAGAAACTAACAAAAACAAACACAACAAACAGAAACAGGCTAGCAACCACCCTGACAGTTAATATGAAGCTTAAACCAGTGCACATGGCACCCAAACTGCAGAAAACCCAGCAGCAGAGCAGAAAACCCAGCAGCAGAGCCGAAGCAGCAGCAGAGTCCGGGGGCCATTTTGAAACAGGTGCTTTAAATAGTTGCCTAATGAGGGGCTGGCCAAAGGTGGAGCTAGGAGGAGTACTTCAGGTGCCCTGGTACTTTACACCACTACAATCTACCCCCCCTTGGTTTAATCGACGGCCCGACGATTGTCACTCACTGCAATGGGCGCACAAATGCGGGCTTCCTGGGCACAGGCAATGGTGATACATCTGCCCCTATTGCACTACTTTCTGCTGATTGAGGTAGGTGATGAATATTTTGATGTCTTCCTGCATTGGCTCGAGTGGTCCTCCTTAGTGCAACATCCCCACTCCGTGATGGACCGGGTGCAACAGGTAATGGTTCTGGCTGAGTGTTACCTGGTGTAGATGGAGCAGCATCTGACTGGTATTGACCTGGTAACGCTGCCACTCGAGTGCTGGGTAAGCCAGGTTGTAGAACTGGTTCTCGAATACACAGAAACCACTCACCCTCTGCCTGGGAGTCTTCTGGAGCTCTTGACGCCCCCCCCTGAACAGGCTCCCTGGATGGACACTCTTCCACATGACCAATTTTTCCTTTTAACAATGAACGGTGGACATGTTTTACCTGGTCTGGATTGTCAACAGGTACAATGGTAGAAACACAACCTCCTGGCTTGGGTGCTACCACCACTTTGTACACTACAGAGCTCCAGGTATCTTGCATCTTGTGGCGGCCGCGTATACCAACATTTTTTAGATAGACCAGTTGGCCCTGCTTCAGTGGGAGGTCTTGTGTCTGTGCATCATGACGCCCTTTTCTGTAGGCAGCTGCTGCTTTCAGGTGCCTGGTAGCCTCTTCAAAGGCATGTTTTAAACGCAACTGATGCTCCAAAATCCATTCCTGGGCACTGCCTGCAACTGGTTCCTCAATTCTGCCCAGAAGAAAATCGACCGGCAACTGTGCCTCTTGTCCAAACATTAAAAAGAAGGGAGATTCGCCCGTAGCCTGGTTCGGTGTAGTGTTGTAAGCAAACATTACTTGGGGTAAGTAGCAAGCCCAGTCCCTCTTCCTGGTGACAGGAAGAGTGCGAAGCAGGTTGTGAAGGGTGCGATTAAACCTTTCGCATTGGCCATTTCCAGCAGGATGGTAGGGGGTTGTGTGCGTCTTCTGGATGGCGTACAATTGACAGAGCTTTTGAATCAGGCTGCTCTCAAAATTTCTGCCTTGGTCAGAGTGGATTCGAGCTGGAACTCCATATTTGTAAAACCACTCCATCACCAAGACTCGGGCCACCGTAGATGCTCTTTGGTCACGGGTGGGCACAGCTTGAGTGTACTTTGAAAACACATCTGTCATGACCATAACATTCTCCATCCCATTTTGGGACGGCTCTAAAACAGTAAAGTCAATGGCAAGTATCTGATTGGGGCGAGAGGCCAGCAAATGTCCCATATATGACCCAGCAGAATGTCTGGTATCTTTTGCCACTTGGCAACGGTCACATTCCTGGCACCATCTCCGGATCTCTGCATACATTCTTGGCCAGTAACAGCGCCGATGAATGAGCTCTGATGTCCTTTCAATCCCCTGATGTCCATGTTCTTGATGGAGTTGGTTTAACACCTGCTCTTTAAGGAAGGCGGGCAGAACCAGTTGCTGAGCCTCCTCCCCTTGGAGTGTAATTCCCCGGTAAAGAACACCCCCCTTGGTGAGAAGCCGGGACCACTGTCGAACCAGGGTAAGGACATCTGGTGGCAGGTGACGTCGTTCGGCTGCATCAGGGCCTCTCTTTCTCCTCCAAAATCTCAAAAACTCTCCAATAGTAGAGTCTGCTTCCTGTAGGGCACACAAGTCAATCGCAGAGTGGAAAGGCAGGGCAGAGATTACAGCAGTTGAGGCTTGGACTAATGGCTTAGCCGTGATGGCCTGATGCAATGGTTCTGGTACTGGAAGACCCAAGGGCACAACAGTGGGAATGTCTGTGCTTACTGGGTGCTGTCGAGACAGTGCATCAGCATTCTTGTTCATTCGTCCTGGCCGGTACCTTATGGTGAAATCAAAATCTGCTAGTTGGGCAGCCCAGCGCTGTTCCGTTGCGCCCAGCTTGGCTGAGGACAGATAACTGAGGGGATTATTGTCCGTAAACACCACACATTTTTGTCCAAGTAAATAGTCTCTGAACTTCTCAGTCATTGCCCATTTAAGGGTAAGGAACTCCAGTTTCATTGCACTGTAATTGTTCATGTTTCGCTCAGGGGGTCTAAGGCCACGGCTAGCATAGGCCACTGGTCTAACTTTACCATCTTGCTCTTGAGACAGGACAGCACCCAGTCCGCTGTAACTAGCATCGATCTCAAGAATAAATGGCAGAGAGAAGTCGGCATAGGCCAGTACAGGTGCAGACATCATCCGATGTTTCAACTCTTCGAAGCTCCTCTCACATTCATGAGTCCATGCAGCAGACAGGGGCACCTTTGAAGGCTTCTTTGACTTGGTCCCGGTTAGTTCAGCAACAAGACGATGCAAAGGAGCAGCCAGCTCTGCCAACCCCTCGATGAACCTCCGATAATAGCTGGTGAAGCCTAGGAAAGAGCGCAGCTCAGAGACATGGTTAGGCGGGGCCACTTTGACACAGCCTCAATTTTACTGGGATCTGTTGACACGCCTTCCCGAGATACAACATGCCCCAAGTAGCTCACCTCCGTTTTAAAGAAGGAGCACTTCTCCAATTTGGCCTTGAGACCTTCTCGCTGGAGGCGACTTAGTACCGTTTCCAGCCGGGTGATATGTTCATCAACTGTGGAAGAGAAGATAACAACATCATCAAGATATAACAACAGTGACTGACAGTTCTGATCTCCAAAAATTCTCTCCATCAGTCTTTGGAAAGTCGAGGGGGCATTGCAAAGCCCGAATGGCATCCGGTTCCATTCAAACAGGCCAAAGGGCGTGCAGAAGGCAGTCTTCATCCGGTCTTTCTCAGTGACTGGTACTTGGTTGTATCCTGCAGCCAGATCAAGGGTTGAGAACCATTGGGCTCCTGAGAGGGCATCAAGGGACTCTTCTATTCGTGGCAAAGGGAATGCATCCTTGTGAGTTTTACTATTGAGGAGCCGGTAGTCCACGCACAGACGAAGGCTGCCGTCCTTCTTTTTGACCAGCACAATGGGAGAGGCAAAAGGGCTACTACTTTCCCGAATTACCTGTGCATCCAGGAGCTGACGAATGTGGGCCTTAGCAGCCTCGTACTCTGACGGGGGTATCCTACGGTACCGCTGCTTTACAGGAACCTCGTCAACTAGAGGGATATCATGGGAAATGAGATTGGTGCACCCTAAATCCCCATCATGCTGTGAGAACACATTGCTGTACTTTAGAAGCAGAGGCCTTACACGGTGCTGTTCCTGATCTGAGAGTGCTGAAAGGTCAACTGCAGCAATCCTATCCTGCACTGAGGTAGTGGCAGTCTGAGAGGAAGTGGTAGCCATAACTTCACCTCCAACATCTGAGGGCGAGCTAACAACTTGGGCTTCACTTACAGTACCTAGGACAGTGCGTGGGTACAGAAGAACTTCCTGAATCCCTACATTAACTATAGGGATATACACTGTACCACTACTCACACGGACTAGAGAAGGAGATGCCAAAAGACCTGCTGGCAGACCGTCAGGAAGGGGCTCAAAAAGGGCATCAGCACTATGTTTACGACAGGTGGCAGCTATCATTTTGACAGTACCTCCTGGCACCCTGCAAACCCTACCTCCCTTTACCTTCACTCGCCCGGATAACACAGGGGGGGCCACTTCAATCTGGTGACAGAATTGAAGTGCTTGCTGAAGTTGGAGGGGAGCCTGCAACACAGAGGGCAAGTCAAAGAGAGAAGGGCCATACTGGGTAAACAATTCCTGGTAACACTCTTTTATAATGTTCATTCCCAAAACACCAGGAGTATTAACATGCATAGGAGGGTCTTTGACAACCAACACACCCCTTTTTGCAATGACTTTACCACACAGCTCTACGTCCAATTTGAAATAGCCCATGTATGAAATTGCGAGGCCATTAGCAGCATTTAATGTCAACCAGTTACACGCTTTGAGTCTTTCTGGTCCCCAGGGTTCAAAGTTTTTGACAAAGAAGCTCTCCGTTATTGTAGACACCATTGACCCAGTATCAACAAGGCAGGGAACATCCACTCCTCCCATCAAAACAGAGATATGTGGGCAGGCGGAGACCAAATTTTCCGGAACTGGGGCTACTGGCTGTGAGCCTATACTGGCCCCACCTTGGCTCAATGGTTTAGGGGGTGCCAGTTTCCCTGAAGTGAAGGTCCAGATCCATCAGCGTTGGCCGGGGCCATAGTGCCCGATGACTGAGTAGGACCAGATACATAAGAATTACAATAGCGTGCAATATGTCCAGGTTGTTGGCACCGTCGACACATAATACTTTTATTCGGGTTTGGATATGTCCTGGGCCCTTTGCTAAGCTCTGCCACGCTTCTGGTTAGAGAGCTCAACTGCTGTTGCTGGGTTTTAAGCATTTCCTTTAGCTCTGCCATTTCTGAGTTTTGGGGCATTCTGGTACACTGGTTTAGATGGCCCTCTCGTGTGATTTGCTGAAAACCAAAAGCTGAGGGGACTGAATGACTGCGAGCTCTCCCACCCACCGGCATCCCTTCCTGTTCCCACTGTATAGCCTCAGAACGAGCCTCAATTAGGGTGACAGTAGGATGTAAACGTACAAATTGTTTTAGGGCTCGGCGGAGGGAACAATCTGACACATGTTCTACAAACTGATCTCTTAGTAAAAATCTTTGTTCGAACACCTCTAGGAGCCTTGTTAACAACCTTATCCATAAGACAAAGTAAAGCATGGGAGAACTCGTAAAGTGTTTCTCCAATTGTTTTCTAGAGAAAACTCTTCCTGTAAACACACATATGACAGGTTACAACCATACAGTTCCTGTAAGATGGCTAGAACTCTAATTGGGTCACCTCTCTCTTCCTGTGAACGGTATTTTATCTCCTCTCTGGCTTCACCCTCCAAGTGGTCATATATAAACAGAGCTTGTTCAGCTGAAGAAAAGTTGCGTGAACGAATACAAGCTTCAACTTCTTCTTGCCACTCAGTTATATTTAGTCCAGTTTTGCCCCGAAACATTGGGCATTTCCTGTCCCGAGGAAAATAAACAAGTCTTTCGGTTACCGGCAAGCGATCCACAGGAGCTGAGCTTGACGTTGAGGATGAAGTCCCGGGCAGGGCTTGGTCCCGCTCCTGATGCATCCTTTTATTTTCAGCCTGAAGCTGACCGACCAAGTCTCTTAGTTGGGCTAGTTCTTCCTCCATGGACACAAAGCAGAAGCGAGTAAGGCAGCAGCCCAAGAGGCAAACCCAAAAACCCTGCTGCTGTTTAACACAAAAACACAATGTAACACAATATAACCAACTGGGTTGCAAAATACACGTCTCTGACCCTTCAGAATCCTGTCAACTACGCCAAGTTTGTGGCGGTGCGAGTAGGGTTGTGTATGGCTTAACAGAAAATAAGATGGAATGTGAATTCAACTACGCCACCTGGGGGTTTGAACCAGGAACTATTGTAAGCATCGGAAGTTGTGGAAAGAAAAAGGACACACAGGTCAATATCTGATTTAAAAAGGACAGAGACGTGTTTCACAAATCAAAACCAAATCATTTATTAAAATAGATTTAGAATTATTACTCAAGAAAACTGTAAATAAGAAGAAAACCAATTATCCAAAAATACTTTTATTTTATAAGACTATACTAAAACAAAACAAGTTAAAACAGGCCCAATTCTAAAATGGTTAAAGAAATGGAGACTATCAAAAGGTTAAACAAAAGCTAGCTAGCTGGGGCCGCCAGTGGTAAGCAGACTACTTTAAGGAGGTGCCCAGGGTGCCACCTTATACTCACCTTTGTGGACACAAACACGGCAAAGACAAGGTGCAAACTAAACTTGTGACCCAGTGCACTAACTCGCATGCATAGGTGGGGAGCCCTCACCCATGTGCCTAGCTCAACCACCAGGGCAACTCCCAGCGTCACTAGAAAATATAAGAAACACGTTAACCACAGGGCAAACCAGTTACAACACAACAACAATACACACAACACAGTAACAAAATTAAAGCAAATAAGACAAACTGCAACCAACCAAACAATGTTTACCAAACTAGGACAAAAATGAAAACCAAATGAGATAACACAGGCAGAAACTAACAAAAACAAACAGAAACAGGCTAGCAACCACCCTGACAGTTAATATGAAGCTTAAACCAGTGCACATGGCACCCAAACTGCAGAAAACCCAGCAGCAGAGCAGAAAACCCAGCAGCAGAGCCGAAGCAGCAGCAGAGTCCGGGGGCCATTTTAAAACAAAATAGTTGCCTAATGAGGGGCTGGCCAAAGGTGGAGCTAGGAGGAGTACTTCAGGTGCCCTGGTACTTTACACCACTACACAAGCTTTAATTTTGACAGTGCACTCCAGTAGTTGACGGGGACAAAATGCATTATCACGCTTCAAAGGGACGTACATTTGACTGTCGTCAGCGTTTAAGTCAGGGGTGTCCAAACTTGAAAAGCGGGCCGTATCTGATGAAAGGAAAATTTCCAAGGGCCAACAAGTACAGGTTTTAGTTTGATTTTAACAGGTTTTAGTTGGATTTGAACAGGTTACAGATAGATTTGAACAGGTTTTAGTTGGATTTGAATGGGTTTTAGTGCGAGTTGAACAGGTTTTTGTTGGATTTGAATGGGTTTTGTATAAAGCTGCTGCTGTTGGGGCCATAAACAGTACATTTTATCTCTTAAGCTGAGGGCCACATGAAATCTCACCTAGTGCCATAATTGGCCCCCGGGCCGGACTTTGGGCATGTCTGGTTTAAGTAAAACAAAATGCCATGTTTGTGAAGAATTGATCCAAGAGAAAGCATATACAATAAAAAAAGAAGAGGCCCAAGTATTGACCCCTGAGGCACTCCAGTTTGAAAGCTCAGTGAGGTCCATTCCAGGTTTCTTAATTAGTGGATGCACCACAGTGTGCTTAAAACCTTAAGTACAATACTGTCATACTGTCAGTGTCATGCTGCCTTTTACAATTCAAGCACATAAGGTCCAAGACCTCTTTAAAACATGTGGATGAATTAAATCATTTGGATTCCAGCTGTGTTTTTATGACTAATAATTTCTGCAAATAAAGACAGGCTCAAACTGGGGAAAGACAGCTGAGCATGTGTGTAGTGACCAGAACACAGAATCCTGTCCTTGATTGTATCACTTTCAGGTCAGCCAGGGGTCTGCAGCATAAATGTCCCGCCCGGACAATTTATGCCATAAAATCCTCCTCCAAGACCCAGAAAGTGTTTGTTTTGCCAACCAAAAGAACTTTTTAAACAAATCCAGATGGCCCAATGTTGTCATTAAGTCAGGAGTGAAACCGGTTTACGATCCTAGATGGCGTGGTGCTTGAAGCCCTGTCAAGACAATTGTAAATCCTTTGAGATAAAACTGTTTATCCAGTTCTCCAGAAACTTTTATGACCATTCTGTTTGAACATTGGAATGCGCTTTGATCCAACCAGGATTTGAGACTGTCTGGACGATACAATACTGCCCCCTAGCGACAGTATGGAGGAACTCTGCTAAATACTTTCTCAATCAAAACTGACTTTTAACTCCTCTGTAAACGGAAAGTTTACAACGGACTCGGACATTTCAGAAATAAACATGTTTGTTTAATAAAAAGAAAATGTTTAAATGATTGAATGAATGCTTTTCCCCACAGGATTTAGAGTCACCAACGGAAAGATACTGTCTCCACCTCAGCTTTACAAGCTTACAGTCAATAAAATGGTTGAATGAATTTATATGTGTTACAACATGTTTACAATGTACTCTATCGATACCACTTGGTTATATCGAATTTAAATGTATGCTTATGATTGTGTAAAGACTAAATATCCAATGTGACTTTTGTGGAGGAAAGACTGTCTGAATTAAAAGTTCGTTCCAGGCCTTCCCCCAGAAAAAGATAAACGCCCCAAAGACACACCCCCGGCAAGCAGAACAAAACCCCCACGCACGCAGGAAGTAACTCTCTCGAGCTCCTTTCGCAACTCTGTTTAAGCAACTTTACGCTTCTGAAGCTTTTTCTTCTTGTAGGCCCTAAGGCCTCATTTCTCCTTTGTCCCAGCAATTTTGGTTGTGTGCGGACTCTTCTTTCTAGACGCATCTTGTCTTCAAGTTTAGACTGTTGTACCGGCCGGTACAACGTTATTTTATTTTTAAAGCTACACATTGATTTTTGGTCTGACGTCATTCCCCGGAGACGGACGGGATTTGTAGTTCTGTAAAAGACACAGATCTACACCAAACCCCTCACAGCCGTCTCTAAGCCAGAGAAAACGACTCCTGAGAGACCTTTTACAGCGGTCCAGCGTTATTATTTTTCAAAGACTCGAATCTGTTCTCGCCTAATGCCAACGGCAAAGAAAGAGACTTTCACGGCTTTACACAGTTGACACCTTCCACAACTCCAGTTCACCGGTAGGCTGCGAAACCAGCCAGCGGCCCCCGGTCAGTCAGTGACGACAACTTGTGCAAGCGTCATCCTCCCATTCCCTACGGCCCGCTTCAGGACAGAAGCAAAACTTTGGACCTGCGACGGAACCCAGCGGAACCAGAGCCAGCGAACCAAGTAAGCCGCACTTTGACACCGCAAGAGTTTGCCGTTAAACTGTATCCCATAAGCCCATGTCCATTCATCTATCTTCTACCTCAACCCGTTCTAATAATCCGTAATTAAAACTTCCTAGCCGAGTTTTAATCAGACAAAATATCATCCTCCACAAAGTTCTAGTCAGTGATTTTGTTGTTTCTCATTTTGTTTTAATCATTATTCCCATTATATGTCAATAATTCACCCTTTGTGTCCTTTCCCCATCCATCAAATGTGTTAACTTTGTATAATCTTTACTAAAAACCCCATAAAACGTTAAAGATTTTGATTTGGTTTTTATGATTATTTCAGGTTAGAATTCTCTTCCTTCAGATTAATTGAGACTTGTTCAATATAATCAGTTTCCCAGAAATTCTCTGGGTGGTGCCCCCTTTCAACGAGACAATTTTGATAATAAAAATATTATTTGATAATTTACCCAAATTAATAAATTAATATTTCTTATTATCATATTTTATAGCTCATACACTACATGTGACAGATTTGGAAGGGTCAGGTGCTGGGGGACTGATACAGGCTCTAATGGTCTTTATCTTGTTAATCTTAATTAAATATAAGAAGCCCAAAAAGGTCTCACACACTTTATTCGAGGCTTTCAGACCAACTGATGGTGGGACATTAAGGACAGAATTTATAGTCTTTAAGAGGACATGAGGCTTAACAATTCAATACGATCAGAAAAATGCTTTGTCTTGGCAGCAATTTTACTGATACGCCTGCCAGCTGTCTCTCAGCATCTCGAAGGACACCCTTCATAATCATAATGCCTGATTTTATTTAATTTTTTCACAACATAAACCAATCCCCACAGTAGGTCTGTGTGTGAGCGAAATGAGGCCAGGGCCAAGTGAAAAGGATGATTGTGAGCCCATTAAGAACAAACCGGTTCTTAATGGGCTCACAAGTTGAACTATTTGGACAGTGGCCAGTTAGTTGCAGGGTTAACATTTAGACACATTCAAGATTCAAGATACAAGATTCAAGATTGACTTTATTGGTGCCCAAGGGGAAACTAGTCTTGTGTGGATCATATTACATGTAAATATAAATAGAAACAACAAAGATTACAAGCCACACTATGCAGCCCATTTTTTCAGGCGCAATGATCTTCAGGAAAATGAAATAGAGCATTGTACAGACATACCAACATAACATAGTCGCAACGGAAAAAAGGTGTGCCACAGGGTTTTACAATTGGCCCCAATTTTTATTAATAATCTTTTGCAAGTGTGTAATAATTGTCAAGTACAATCTGCCTTCACCTGTGAGATCTTTTACTACTTTAGGCTCCTTTAGAACATCTCTGTTAACATTCTTTAAAACTGATTGTCAGTGGCTCATCATGGACGGGGATGCTATACTACAGATATATTGACCTTGTCTAAAATTATAGTTTTATTGCCCAGCCCTAACAAAAGACCTATTATAATGAATAAAAGTAGGTTTACACACAAAAACTAGAATTCAAACAAAGGTATGTGGTTGTATATGGTTGTATTTTACTGCTACAGCATAATAATCAGGAACTGCTGTGGTTGGACTTGTGTCAGGGGGTTTAAACTCTGTTTACAGGGCGTCTGTCAGATCTGACGACCCACGGGAACACAGTCCATTCTGGGTCAGCACTGTCCTTGTCCCAGTGAGGATAAAGAGGAGGAGTGTGGAGCGCCATCAGACAGCCCAACCAGTAACACTCAGAGGCCAGCTGGAGCTCCTCAGGTCCTCCGTCAGACTGTGGGAATACTGCCTGGAGAAAATAAATAAACACCAGTGTTCTCACTGTCAGGAAACTTCAACACTGAGCACTGGTTCTAGAGTGTTACCTTAAAGACGTCCTGTTTGCTGCTGTGGAACAAAGCCAGCTGTAGATTCTCCAGAGCTGTCTGTCTGAACTTCTTGACCTGAAACAGACAGAGCTGCTCATTTCATTGTCCAGCTTTTGTCCTACCAGCTGTGATTCTGTCCTACCGACTGTGGTCCAGTCCTACCAGCTGTGGTCGAGCTGTAGTCCAGCTGTGCTGCTGTCCTACCTTTGGAGATAGAGGCTCTTTGACTTCAGACAGTGTCTTTATGGAGGTTCTTAAGGCCTTCATGTGCTCAGCTGCTGCTCCAAACGTCTCCTGTCAGACAAAATTCTTCATTAACAACAGAGAGTCTTTATCGGGGGAGATTTTTAACACAATTGTACCTGCACTAGTTTTGCGGCTTCTTCATCTGAAGCTCTGAAGTTGATATTGGGCCATGTGCACACTCTGAGCTGGTGGTACAGATCTGTGAGTCTGCTTTGATTCACCGGGCTGTGCATATTCTCTGTGTTCACTGTCTTTGAAGACAGTACCATGTTCTCTGCCACTCTGCTCAGACACACAGAGAGAACTTTGATTAAAGCTGGAAAAAAAAGTTTATTGTTGTTGCTTGAAAAGGTGGTTGTTAATGCTTTAGTCCTTGAATGTAAAGGCCCAGACCTTTCTCTGAATGACCTGAACTCCTCTTCCTTCTTCTTTAAAGTAGACCTGAGGGTCACACAGAGGGCATTAGTGACAGTGGATGGTTGTTCTGGATCGGCTCATGGTTAAGTTCTTTACCTGGCCTCAGTGAGTTTGTCTTTGTAAAATGTCTCCATCTCTGTCATTCTGTCTCAAACAGAGAAAGAAGGAATGTTGATTATATCTGTTGATAATATGCTTGTGTTGATGTTGAGATACTGACTCTTGTTTGTGTTCTCTGGTTTGTCGCTCACAGCGCTGACAGCTGGACGTTCCTTTTCTGTTGAACAAAAGGCAGAGTCAGTGCTGGGGGCAGGTAAGAGGATGTTATTAGGATAGAGGTAGGTCTAGATCCTGATCCAGGTGCTTTGAGGATCTGCAAGTATCAGATCCAACACATGGGGCTAGTATTTACTGTTGGGTTGAACACACATCAGTGCAAGTGTTTTTGTGACCTCAGAGCTGGATAAATAGACTGCTCAGTGTTTCATCCATATAATTGGTCGGTCACGGTGATTGATGAATATTATCATTTTAATAACCATTCTGTTATTGTTCTGGTCCAAATAATGTTATACACCCAGGAAGGAAACCACCAACTAAATTATTATAAAGCTACAAAAGTCTACTTACCAACAATTATATGAGGACCAGATATTACTCACAAAAGACCATATTTGACCCACGATCCACATGTTGGAAATACACTTTACTGTCAGTGGACTCAGCGTAACATAAAACTCACGTTTATATAAGACAAATCAGATCAAACTGAGGATGAACCATTGAAACCAGTAACTTTTACGCAGCTAAAGTGAAGCCGTTTAAAACCCAGTTGGCTGCGCACAAACTGTCGAAGATCAGCACACACTCTTTTGGCGCTTTTCCACTACCAGTATCAGCTCGACTCGACTCGCCTCGCTTTTCGCTCCGTTTTCCATTGCAGATAGTACCTCCACAATAGTACCTAGTCGTCATAGCGACGCCGCACGAACCTGTCGTGACGTAATCTTCTACGCGACACACACCCGCTACTCACACACATAGAACTCGCTGGATCTTCTCTTCGGCAACCAAACAAAGAAAAGTCTGCACCTCCTCGTTTGACCATGGAGCATTTTTCCGAGTTGCCATAATACTAAAGTCTGGGACTGGGTAAATTATCATGCAATCTCTGGCCAAACTATTTAAAAATGGCGGGGTTATTCAGGATACACCGTCTGGCGCGTGCAATGATGACGCAGTGAACAGTGACGATTCTCTCTGGCCAATCAGCAGTCTGTCGTGTGTTCACGTCACAATTTAGTATCGCCTCAGCCCGCTTAGAACTCGCCGGAGGTGATACTAAAAAGTACCAGGAAGCAGGTACAGGTACAACTTTTACGCAGTGGAAAACCAAACAAAGGCGAGCCGAGTCGAGGCGAGTCGAGCTGGTACTGTGTAGTGGAAAAGCGCCTTTTGTGAGCTGAGCCAGACATGAGTGCTCTGAGGCCAGAGATGGAGTTCTTGAGTTCTGGACTCGGACTTAAATTGAGTCATGAGGCTCATTTTTGTGACTTGACTCGAGGGAAAGCCTCAATGACTTGGACTCGGACTTGCCTTTGTATGGGTTGTACTCAACCGGATGCGTTTATTCTCAGACACCAGGACTCGTCACTCGACTCAGACTTGAGCACAAAAAACTCATAAGTCACGTTCAGCGGAGCTGCACAGTGTTTAAGAACAGCTGGGGTGACACCATCAGGGCCAGCTCCTTTCCAAATTTTGTTTTTTTATAAAAGAGAGCCTCACTTCCTCCTCCTGAATATAAAATTAGGGTGTTGGAACAGGGGTAGCAGGGGAAAAAAGAAGGAACAGGCCACTGTTCAAACCTTGCATAAAAAGTATTCAGTCTATCTGGGAGATCATTGTCAGTGTCAGGTGAGCGGGTGGGCTTCTTTATAGTCATGAATTTTTTTTTCAAATGAATCTGGTATCATTTGATGAAATCTGCTGTTCTAACTTAGCTTTCCTAATTGCTGACCTTAAAAGTTGCTTTGTCCCACTGATAAAAGCAGAGTTATTTTTCCTACTTAAAAGTTGTATGTCTAAAAACGAGTCCACACAAAAATTGTGTCCATCAACTCATCCAGACTGTTGTGATTGTGGTCCAGCCAGGTCTGGGGTAAACAGATAGCACAGCAGTCCTTGTAATCCTTGTTGGTTTGGATGAAAAGGAAGAGTTCATTAGTTTGTTCCTTATCAATCTCACGTTAGTCAAGAGCAGAGCTGGTAAAGGTGGTCAATATGGGTGCTTTCTGAACCTGGAGAGTACACCGGCACGCGTTATGCCCCCAGGAGGACGCATTTGCCAGCTGGTTTGTAAGTAGTATCTTTGCTGGAAAAGTAAAGAACATTGCTAGATCAATTGAATAACTACTGTCTCTAAAGGAAAGTAGTTCTCAGCAGGTGTATATCAAACAAAAAGACTTTCTGATATTTAGTACAGACTAAAGTAACAGACACAGGACCAGAGCTTGTACCGGGGGAAACCTATCGGCCGCCATCTTTATGGCGCTGTAATAAAACCAGGTGACCGACATAGACTGAGGATTACAGTGTTGATAAAGATAAAGGCAGCAGCATTAATATTTCCAGTGTTTTAAGCAGTTGTACATTAAAAAGGTTTGCAAGTGCCACATCCTGCCAGTTTGCTGACCCTGTGGAGGAGGAGTTTTCTGTTGAAACCATCGTGCCTTCCTCTCATGGTGTTAGAGCAGCCCGTTGATGGAGAAAATGGTACAGGAGACACATGTGGGTCAACTGACCCCTGAGGGATGTCCGCCAGGTCGTTTGTCCTACTTTTTGCCAGGTCTGCAGTGCTCTCCGTCAAGGTTCTAAAGTGGCCTCTCATCCTGGGTTTCAATGCACTGGTTTTCAAACTGCTCCAACAGCGTTTCTTATGGTCGTCCATTATGTTGAACAAAAGAGGGTTTGTTTCTGCTGGCTCTGTCTGTGGATCGTCAGCAGTCTAATATTGGGGGTCGCGGTCTGAAAAGTTTGGGAACCCATGCTCCAGCTGAACCCCCCTCCACGCCTCTCTTTGTTCATGGCTGCCAGGTGGCGTCCTTTGAGGAGTGGGGGTACTTTTAGTATTTTGTTTTCCTATTTTTCTTTCTCTCGCCTCCCTTTCTGTTTGTACAGCAGAGCTTGTGTGAGGCAGGATGTGTGGCTGGTTTCTTCCAGTACTGCTGACCAGACACACCTGCACTTAATCTGTCATCAGCTTTCCTACTTCAGCCAGGTCTGCTCAGCACCTCTCTGCCAGATTATTCCGACTTATTTGACAGTGATCCTATTGTTCACTAGACGTCCTGCCACCAGACTGCTTCCTGCCTTCACAATCTGCTCGTCTTTGGTTAATAAACTTTTTGACTATTTTGCCGTCTTGCCTTTGCTCTGGGGTCCTCTTGCAAAAACCTTAACAGACACATCCTGAACCTCTAAAAACATTCTTGATTAAAGCCTTGTAGTGAAGCTTAAGATTTGTTTTACAAACACTTACCTGAGCTTCTCGTCATGAGCTTTTTCCATGTCATGCATCCTGAAATAAAAATATCATCAGCAGTGAGTCAGACTGGTTTTGATTTTTAAAGACTATTGGTGAAAATACCTCTTTCTGTTTTGAATAAAGTCTTTTTCTTTCTCTTCCAGAGTATATCTGTGGGAAACAAAGGAAGGAGAGTTACTAACATTTTAGTCTTAATTACAGTTCTGTGTGAAGTCGGACACTGTCGGTATTTACTTCAACTGTTGGTTCTTGTGGCTCAGTTGATTTAAACTGAAATTCAGATTCAGTCATTAACAGAGTCAGACAGGTTTGAATAAAGAGTAGTGCATTCTGTACCTTTCATCCTTTTCTTTTTGCTGAGCAGATCTGAGGGTAAAAAAGGAGGACAAATTGAATTTTGAATAAATTCAAAACATTTAATTCTGACACAGTTGAGCTCTGTCTGAAGTAAGACACTGTCCAATCGTTAATATTTACCACAGCTGCTGCTTATGAGCATCTTCCATCCTGAAATTCATACATCAGCTGTGAGTCAGACTGGATTTAAATCTAAAAGGACTGAAACCATTTCTCCAGTTACCCATGAAGTCACTGAGGAAGTTGGGAAGCTTCTCAGTGGCAAGGCAACAGGGTTGGATGAGATTCACCCTGAGTACCGCAAGTCTCTGGATGTTGTGGGGCTGTCTTGGCTGACATGCCTCTGTAACATCTCGTGGCGGTTTGGGACCGGGGTGGTGGTCCCTCTTTTTAAGAATGGGGACGAGAGGGTGTGTTCCAACTACAGGGGGATCACACTCCTCAGCCTCCTCAGCCCCTGGGAAAGTCTATGCCAGAGTACTGGAGAGGAGAATTTGTCTAATAGTCGAACCTTGGATTCAGAAGGAACAATGCGGTTTTCGTCCCAGTCGTGGAACACTGGACTGGCTCTTTACCTTCTCCAGGGTGCTGGAGGGTTCATGAGGGTTTTCCCAACCAGTCCACTTGTGCTTTGTGGATCTTGAGAAGGCATTCGATCCTCGTGTCTCTCGCGGCCCCCTGTGGCGATCGGAGCAGAAGCTTGGTTCATTGTCACCGATCCTGTTTATTTTCTTTATGAACAGGATTTCTAGGCACAGCCGGGGGCCGAAGGGAATCTGGTTTGGGGACCACAGGATCTTGTTTCTTCTTTTTGCAGATGATGTTGTCCTGTTGGCTCTATTAAGCCAGGCCCTTTAGTGTGCATTGGGTCGGTTTGCAGCCAATTGTGAAGCGGCTGAGATGAGAATCAGCACCTCCAAGTCCGAGGCCATGGTTCTCAGGGTGGCTTGTCCCCTTCAGGTTGGTGGAGAGCTCCTGCCTCAAGTGGAGGAGTTCAAGTATCTTGTTCATGAATGAAGAAATGAGGGAGCGTGAGGTTGACAGACTGATCGATGCAGCTTCTGCAGTGATGCAGTCAATGTACCGGTCTGTCGTGGTGAAGAAGGAGCTGCTGGTAAAGCTTTTGATTTACCGGTCGATCTATGTTCCTACTCTCAGCTATGGTCATGTGCTTTGGGACATGACCGAAAGAACAAGATCTCGGATGAAGGCGGCAAAAATTAGCTTTCTCTGCAGAGTGGCCAGGCACCCCTTAAGAGATAGGGAGAGGAGCTTGGTCACTTGGAAGAAGCTCAGTAGAGCTGCTTCTCCTCCACATCGAGAGGAGTCAACTGAGGTGGCTCGGGCATCTGTCCCGGATGCATCCTGAACGCCTCCCTTAGGAAGTGTTTCCGAATGCATCCCACCGGGTGGAGGCCCGGGAAAGACCTAGAACATGATGGAGGGATTATGTCTCTTGGCTGGACTGGGAATGCCTAGGTAATTAGCCGAACGATATGAAATCAAAATTAACCCTGCTTATGTGAACCTGAGGCTGCCTCCCTTTTTAAATGTACATCCTTCATTTCATGTTTAACTTAGCAAGCCAGTTTCCATCTAACCTCTGGCTGAACCCGCTCTATCCCCCATGGTTCTTGACAATCACCCTGCCTTCACTGTTCGTCGTTTGCTGGATGTGTTTGTAGGCGAGTCTGAAGCTTCCTGTATTTGGTAGAATGGGAGGGGTATGGACCAGAAAAGCTGTCTGGATTTCTTGCTCTCTTATGTTTTACCCCTTGCTCCTCAGAAACTTCTATGACCAACACTCAGGAAAGCCTGGTAAACCGCCAGGTTGCATCCCTTGAGGAGTGGTGGTACTGTCAGGGTTTTTGTTCTCCTGTGTTTCTTTCTCTGGCCTCTCTTTTTGTTTGTACAGCAGAGCTTGTGTGAGGCATGATGCGGGGCTGGTTTCTTACAGTACTGTTGACCAAACACATCTGCACTTAATCAGTCATTAGCTTTCCTACTTCAGCCTGGTCTGCTCAGCACCTCTCTGCCAGATTATTCTGACTTATTTGGCAGTGCTCCTATTGTTCAATAGACGTCCTGCCACCAGACTGCTTCCTGCCTCCACTACCTGATCATCTTTGGTTAATAAAACATTTTTACTATTTTGCTGTCTTGCCTTTTCTTTGGGGTCTTCTTGCAAAAACCTTAACAGACACATCCTGAACCTCTTATAACTTCCTGATTAAAGCCTGATAGTGAAGCTTAAGATTTGTTTTACAAACACTTACCCGAGCTTTTCGTCATGAGATTTTTCCATGTCATGCATCCTGAAATAAAAATATCATCAGCAATGAGTCAGACTGGTTTTGATTTTTAAAGAGTATCAGTGAAGATACCTCTTTCTGTTTTGACTAATGTCCTTTTCTTGCTTTTCCAGAGCACATCTGTGGGAAACAAATGAAATAATAATAATAAGTTTTATTTATATAGCGCCTTTCCAGAGCTCAAGGGCGCTTTACAATAAACAAACAACAATAAGGACAATTGACAAAGAGAGCAGACAGAACAACAGTAGGCAAATGAGAGTGCAAGTACAGTAAGTGAAAAAACCCACTAAGAACTGTAACATTCAGAAAATAGGTGTGTTTTGAGCATGGATTTGAATTCAGAGATAGTGTTAACAAAACGGAGTGATAGGGGGAGAGAGTTCCACATTTTGGGCGCAATAACACTGAATGATCTGCCCCCCATTGAAGAAAGGCGATGCCGAGGGACAACGAGAAGGCTGGAATCAGCGGATCGTAAAGAGCGCGTAGGGGTGTAGGGGAGAAGCAGGTTACAGAGGTAGGGGGGAGCAAGGCCGTGCAGAGACTTAAAAGCGAGAAGGAGAATTTTGAATTTAATACGATAAGCCACAGGAAGCCAGTGAAGATCATGCAGAATTGGGGAAATATGTGCAGAACGCTTGGTGTGTGTGAGTAGTCTGGCAGCAGAGTTTTGAATGTATTGTAATTTGTAAATGGAGCTAGCTGGTAGGCCAATGAAAAGTGCATTGCAGTAATCAAGACGTGAGGTGACAAATGCATGGATGACAGTTTCAGCATCTGAGATGCTGATAAAGGGACGGAGCTGAGCGATACAACGTAGATGAAAGAATGCCAATTTAGTGATGGAATTAATGTGAGAGTGGAAAGATAGAGAGGAATCAAAAATTACACCAAGATTTTTAACAGTACTAGATGGTTTGATATGAGAGCCGGCGATCTCACAGGTGAAGTTAGTAGGAATTTTATTAGTGAGTGATGAAGGTCCAGTGAAAATAATCTCAGTTTTGTCCATGTTAAGTTTTAGAAAATTTGAATGAAGCCAGTCTTTTATTTCATGCACACAAGCAGAGATTTTGTCAGTTGTGAAAGATAAAGTTGATGTACAGGTAGTATATAATTGAATGTCGTCAGCGTAAAAATGATAATTAAAACCAAGACGGCGGAGGATCTGACCAAGAAGTATTATATAATTTATAAATAATAATGGCCCAAGAACGGATCCCTGAGGGACACCTTGCTTCAGGGGGACAGTGGGTGAGCGAAAATTCTGAAGTGAAATGTAAAACAGTCTGTCAGAGAGATAAGAGGAGAACCAGGAAAGAGCAGCACCAGAAATACCCACATCCGAAAGGCGTGAAATGAGTAGTTGATGGGAGACGGTATCGAAGGCAGAGCTGAGGTCGAGCAGCAAAAGCATAGATAGAGAACCAGAATCACCAGCGAGAAGCAGATCATTCATTACCTTAACTAGTGCTGTTTCAGTACTATGCAAAGGGCGAAAACCAGATTAAAAAGGATCAAAAAGATTATTTTCAACTAGAAAAGACTGGAGCTGGGAGGCAACAGTGCTTTCCAGTAGTTTAGCTATGAAGGGGAGATTTGAAATGGGACGATAATTAGATAAAACTGAGGGATCAAGGTTGGGTTTCTTGAGGACAGGGGTAACAGCTGCAGTTTTGAGTGACAGAGGAAATGAAGCAGAGATAAGAGATGCATTGATGAAGTGAGAGATAGGTGCAGAAATAACTGAATGGCAAAGTTTCAGTAGAGTGGTAGGAGCAGGGTCAAGATGACAAGATGAAGGGTTGGATTTCAAGATTAACTCAGAGACAGAAGAAGGAGTAGACAGAGAAAAAAAAAGGCAGGGATTTACCAGGTTGATTCGGCAGATAACTAATATTAGTGGCATCATTAAAGAGGCACTGGTTTACGGCGTCTGACTTTTCTAGCATGTGAGCCAAGAATGAAGTGCAAAGTTCATCAGAAGCTAGAGCAACATGAGATGGAGGTTTGGTAAGTTTATTTATTGTGTTGAATAATGCTTTTGGCCTGTTGCTTGATTTATTAATTGTAGCAGATACAAAACTGGAACGAGCCAAATTCAGGGCCGTTTTATAAATCTTGATATGTTCATATTTAACACACAGTTCTGTTAAATATGTTTAATTGTAAAGTTGATACATTTGAGTTAAAGTCATTCATCTACAAACTTACCTGGTCCACCACATGGTTAGGTCAAAGAGGGGGAGGGCCTTATGTCGGCCATTTTTATAACGTCAGGGGGAGGTCATGGGCTAGACCATGTGGAGGGGAAATCTGTTGGGATTTTATTTTGGAGTTTAATGTATTTCTGTACTGTGATTAAGTTCTTTGTGTGTATAATCTTAGTTAAACAATGTTATAATATATGGGATTTAAATCATCTTTGAAGGAAGCAAGTTCTTACTCTTTGCAAACAGGTAAAATCTTGGCCTTACCTTTAAAGTTAGATAGACCAGTCCAGGGGAGGGGCCTTACCTGCTGGGAGAGTATAAAAGCTGACTGGGAGTAATTGAGAGGAGAAGTAGCCTGGTACACGTGGGGTTTCCTCAGTTGTGTTAATTTCTGTTGCTTTTGACTTAGTTAAGCTCAGTTATGGTTTTGTAAATATGTATTATTTTTCCACGTTTACCACGGTGCAAAATAAATTGGGTTTGACGGGAATATTCTTTGAGTCTGCCTCCTACTTTTGACCACTTTGGCCAGCTTCCCCACAGAGAGTCAGCCTTCAAAACCATGTATTCAAATGTATTGGTGTCGTGAAAGTCAAGTTGCTTGATACGGAGGTTATCACGATGGATGATAGCGAGACCACCCCCTTTACCATGGGGTCGCGGTCTGGACAGATAATTATATCCATCTGGTGTAAGTAGATTTAGCTGTAAAAAATCTTCAGGAACTTGCCAAGTTTCAGTGAGAAGAAAAATGTCAAGGTTATTGTCAGTGATCATTTCATTGAGACAAGGGGCTTTGTCCGAAATTGATCGACAGTTCAAAAGGGCAAAGTGATGATGCGAAAGGATTCAAATTAGGTGTATGTTGCTGATCGCTATCAGTGAGGTAGATCAGAGAACGCTGAATGGAGGGACCGACAGGCAGTTGTCTTGGCATGGAAGATAGTCTATTGTTGGTCCAGATGCAAGGAGGAGAGTCAGGCTTAGAACAATAGGAACTCCAGAGTGTGCGCCGCGAACGATGTGTGTATCTTGGGCAACGGAGAATCCCTAGTCTCTGACAGTATTCATACGTCACCGAATGAAGACGCGGGCGGCAGTTAAAGGCCCTCAGTTGTGATGTAAAATATATAATATCCATCGCAGATGTAAGACAAAAAAATATGGCAGAGGAAAAAAGAAAAAATGTTTTTGCACAAGACATATTAATGCTGAGAAAGTGAAAGCCCAACCACAAGCAAAACCATGTTAGCCAAACTTGAACGTCACTTCACCAAACTAAATAGGAGGCAACGTACCCAGATAGTAAGCAGTAAACAAACAGCGCAACCGATAGAGAGAGCGGTAACTCACCCATCTGAGGAGCCGAGTGTGGTAGAGATGTAACAGGGAAGAAAGCTCGCAGCAGCCAGACGGCAAACTTATCAACAGTTCAGTTCAGAGTTTAATCAGTGGAAAAAGGATTAGTCCAACCAGGCGTGAAACAGCTGCACAAACACGCACAGTGATTCGCAACGCCTTGCAGGCAGCAGAGGTAGTTAGTGCAGTGCAATGACAATAGTCCAGGTCAGGGAAACGGAGTAAACAACACAGAGTTCCGATGAAAAAGAGAAAAAATATCCGAACCAGACAAACAGTTCAAACAATCCAGGATACGAAGCGGCAGCACAAACGCGCACAGCGTACTCGACCCGGAACCGGAATCTTGAAAGTGAGTTTCTAACATTTTAATCTTAATTAAAGTTCTGTGTGAAGTTGGACACTGTCAGTATTTACCTCAGCTGTTGGTTCTCGTGGCTCAGTTGATTCAAACTGAAATTCAGATTCCGTCATTAACAGAGTCAGACTGGTTTGAGTAAAGAGTACAGTAGTGCAGTCTGTACCTTTCATTAAGGTCCTTTTCTTTTTGCTGAGCTGTGTGAAATGGCACATGAACGTGCGTCACCAGGTAGTGTTACAGTGGCTTAAAACCTGAATGTTTGGAGTGGAGCGCCAAAAAAACTAACAAACGTAGGAAAATCAATAAAGATACTGTAGCCTGACAATGTCTCCAGATAATTCCACCAGTCTCTGTGAATCCTACAGACCATAAACACATCTGCACATTCAAATCATGTCTTAAAGAAGCATTTCATTTCTGGTCAACGCTGAAACTATGCACACAAGTTCCTCCATATATGTGCTCAGGTTTTGGGCTAAGCTTCTGGAGAAGAACACATTTTCAAAAGACCCCTTTCAACAACAAAGGACCTAATCATGGTTGGGTTTTTACCATAATGCTCCTTATAGCTGCTAAAAACCTTATGACTTCCGCTAAACTTCATCAGAAAACAGGGAAGTGGTATCCATTTTGATAAACATTTTCTAAAGGGAGAACCTCCCCCCAGACCCCCGACTTCAAATCTGAGGAATCCTGAAATAAGCATGTCTTTAACATAGATAAAAACTGGTTTATGATTTAATTAAAGTAAAGTCAGTGCAGTCTGTACCTTTCGCTAAGTTCTTGCAAAGCATATCTGTAAGAAACAAAAGACTTATTGAACCACATCTAATTTATCAACATTTAAATCTGACAACAGGTGCACTGGCTTCTTTGATGCGCTGCTCGGAGAACACTGCTTCACTTGCTTTTGATGACCGCGTTACTTCTGGATTACTATTTTCTTGATTCAGATCCAGTTACACAGTAAATACACCCCCCTTCAGACCCTCGTGTCAAAACTTGTGTATTTGATGATTTTTTTCAGATTTATTATTTCGTAAAAGGCAATTGCAGATTTATTGTCTGCAATTTATTTTAATTTTTTAAACAAAAACAATAATTATCTAAAGATAATCTCTGCTTTTATTTTGAAAGGGATTTGTATGTTGCGGAGTGCCATTCACACTCCTAAACTGTAGGTGGCGATAATTCCATGAAATGTTAAGTGATACTTTACTGCCTAGAAGAAGACTCACAAAGTTGTTTTTAAATGTTAGTTAGAATTGTAGAACCAAGCCTCTCTCATGGAACCCCTTAAAAGGTCCTCGAGTAAGGGCTTCATCCTAAAGTGAAATACAACAATATACATCTGTCCACCAGAGGGCAGGCTCCAGAAGCAGAAATATAAGGAGAAATCCACGCGACTTTACAAGTGTAAAAATCCTGTTTACAGCTTGGAACAGAAGATGGCTCCAGTCTCTAGAGCTAAGTTTTTACTACATGTCAATTCTGGGGGGGTGAATTATTAATTTTTTTATTGCCCTTTCATAATGACAATATCGATAAATAGGGGACCAATGGGCGAAAGTTGTCCATATGTCATTGGTCCGAAACCGTTCATTAATTAACTGCACTAAAAGTCCTCTATATCAGTCATTCCCAAACTGTGGTCCGCGGACCACTAGTGGTCTGTGAGGGTACTGCAGGTGGTCTGTGGAAAGGCAAAATAAAATAATATTTTACCTTCATTTTACCAGGAAATTCCCCCAAAAAATTTAAAGAATATGTAGGCCTATATTGATATAACATTTGTATTAAATTGTCATGTTATTGTGCGATTACTAAAATAGGCCAGTGGTGTTCGGCCGTGACGTTATTATGCGTGTTATGAGGTGGTCCGCAAAATTTTTTGATTACAAATAGTGGTCCACACACACAAAAAGTTTGAAAAACCCTGCTCTATATAGTGCAACACTATATAGTGATTGAGGGGTTAGGGACTAGGGAGTGCATTCGGACACACCCATTTGTTTTCCTACATTGAGAGAAAGGAGGAAAAAAACCTCAGTGTGTTTTGTGCAGCAAAGTGTTGACACATGAAAGCATGAAGCCCTAAGAACTGAAGCGGCCTTTGGAAAAAAAAAAACACCCTTCTCTCAAAGATACAAAGACAACTTTAAGACCTGAGGACATCTTTGGTTTGTTGAAAAAAAACAAAACAAAAAACAACATGAGTGACAGGAGCGGGGAAACCGATGATGATTAATGTAGCTTTACAAAATCTCAACCATATTTGCCGGCGCTGGTCCCACTTTGTTTCCTGAATATGTGCCATTATCTTCCAGAATGCTCATAAGCTTAGGTAGGGTTTGTGTAGGTTGGGATATGGTTAATATTAGGTTATCAGCAAATATTGCCAATTTTTGTTCTTCCCCTTGTTCCAACGTAGAAAAATGAAACTTGGTACATCCATAGGACACCTCAGGGCAAACAGAAAAGTCAATGACAGCCACACCCTAAACTCAACAGGAAGTCCGCCATGTGGGGTGAAACACGCGGCCACTAAAATCGCACCCTTTGGGCAAAAAGATGCAAATCATTGTGTTTTAATCTAAATGGCCCCAAATTTGGTGAGTATCATCTAGACACGTGTGCCAACCAAAGTTGTGACTTTGTTTTTGATATCTTATCGGGTATGGGTGTGGCAAGCCTGTAACGAGGTGGCCATTTTTGTGAAAATAAAACGTCTCTTAACTCTCAAACGCCTTCTCGGATCGAGTTGGACCCAAAAAGGCGTTCGTGCACATTCATGACTTGAACACAAAGATATTTAAATAAAAGGGTTATCTTTAGAAATGGCTCTCCAGCGCCCCCTACAAACTTATAAAAGGACCCAAGAATTTAGTTTGTAATAAAGACATGAAATTTGGTGCACACATCTCTTATGTCATGACGAGCATAAAAGCCAATGACAACCACCCCCTATCTATAAATGTGTTGCCATAGCAACGTCCCAAATATTTGGAAAAAGTCAATGGGAAGTGAAAATTTTAGTTTGTCGTAGGCAAATGACACTTGGTACACACATCCAGCATGGACTTATGAACACAAAAGCCAATGGGGACCACACCCTATCACACACGGGAAGGCGGACATTTTGAATTGAAAATTTGGTCCGACTTAGAATACACCTCTTTTTTAAAAAACAACAAAAAATAGCTGCTTCATTCCACAGACACCAAACTTGGGCAAAATGAGCTAAACACATGTATGTAAAATAGACAAGTGTTTTTCTAGACTTTTTTGCTCGAGTTATATTTTTTTTTATTATAATTTGGTATATATTTTTTTACTATAATTTTTCTGCAAAATGATCCTCAATTTGACCCAGTAAACCAACAACTAAAAGTCATTTTCATTGGTCCCAGACTTCAAGCCCGGCGAAAAATTTATGTATTTGAAGTCCCAAAAAAAACGAAAAATGACTCAGTGGCGACCCTAGAAAAGTCAAAATACATTGGGCCTATGGAAAGTGAAAGTAACTTTTTTCCAACGTAGAAAAATGAAACTTGGTACATCCATAGGACACCTCAGGGCAAAAAGAAAAGTCTCTGACAGCCACACCCTAAACTCAACAGGAAGTCCGCCATGTGGGGTGAAACGCATGGCCACTAAAATCGCACCCCTTGCGCAAAAAGATGCAAATCATTGTGTTTTTATTTAAATCGCCCAAATTTGGTGAGTATCATCTAGACACGTGTGCCAACCAAAATTGTGACTTTTTTGTTGATATCTTATCGGGTATGGGTGTGGCAAGCCTGTAACGAGGTGGCCATTTTTGTGAAAATAAAATGTCTCTTAACTCTCAAACGCCTTCTCGGATCGAGTTGGACCCAAAAAGGCGTTTGTGCACATTCATGACCTGAACACAAAAATGTGTAAATAAAAGGGTTATCTTTAGAAGTGGCTCTCCAGCGCCCCCTACAAACTTATAATGGGACCCAAGAATTTAGTTTGTCATAGAGACATGAAATTTGGTACACACATCTCTTATGTCATGACGAGCATAAAAGCCAATGACAACCACCCCCTATCTATAAATGTGTTGCCATAGCAACGTCCCAAATATGTGGAAAAAGTCAATGGGAAGTGAAAATTTTAGTTTGTCGTAGGCAAATGAAACTTGGTACACACATCCAATATGGGCTTATGAACAAAAAAGACAAAAGGGACCACACCTTATCACACACGGGAAGGCGGCCATTTTAAATTGAAGATGTGAACCGACTTAGAATACAACCTCTCTTTTAAAAAACAACAGAAAATAGCTGCTTCATTCCACAGACACCAAACTTGGGCAAAATGAGCTAAACCATGTGTGTAAAATAGACAGGCGTTTTTCTTGTCGTTTTTGCTCGAGTTATATATTTTTTTATTATAATTTGGTATATATTTTTTTTATTATAATTTTTCTGAAAAATGATTTTCAATTTGACCCAGTAAACGTGCAACTAAAAGTCATTTTTATTGGTCCCAGACTTCAAGCCCGGCAAAAATTTATGTATTTGAAGGCCCCGAAATAAAAATATGAAAAATGACTCAGTGGGACCCCTAGGAAAGTCAAAATACATTGGTTCTATGGAAAATGAAAGTAAATTTTTCCAATGTAGAAATACAAAACTTGGTACATCCATAGGACACCTCAGGGCAAACAGAAAAGTTTATTACAGCCATACCGTAAACTCAACAGAAAATCTACTATGTTGGGTGGAATGCGTGACCACCTAAATCGCACCCCTTGTGTCTAAAGGCTTTTCATCTAAACAGCTCCAAATTTGGTGAGTATCATCTAGACACGTGTGCAAAAAAGTTATCAATTTGTTTTTGATACATTTGTGGCTGTGGTCGTAATGAGTCTGTGAAGAGGCAACCTTTGGGAAATAAATGCGATTTCCCAATTGCCAGGATCCTTCCTTTAGAGGAGGCCCCTCCAGAGCCAAGACTAGAGTCTTAGAAAACTCCTCAGAATCCTTTGGAACTTGTAAACTTGTACTTTTAGACAAGTAATATTTACATTTTGCCTTTTTAAACAGGGGGGTGCAGCGATTCCTGAGTCATCTCAAATCTCCATCCAGTACTTTGATTTTCTCGCCTTAGCCCAAGCATAATCTATTATTTTCAAAGGTTCAGACAGCTCCCAGGAAAACCAGGGATTGTGGAGACCTTTAACTCTAAATTACAAGGTGGCGTAGCAGGCCCCAGCAGTAGCACAGGCCCGGTTATTTGACATTACCGTGAAGTTTACGCTTTAAGGCACGTAATGCAATCCTCCGAGTGCATGTGTCTCCGCGGTCTCAAGGGAGGCGAGGGCCTTTTTATTGCCGCTTGTGGCTTTAATTAGGCCCGAGCCGGTGATGACCGGGAGGGCCTATTGTTTTTGCTCGGATTTTATTTATTAGGCCCGAGCCGGTGATGACCGGGAGGGCCTATTGTTTTTGCTCGAAATTTTTTATTTATTTTTTTGTTCTCTTTCTTTTTCTGCAAAATGATCCTAAATTTGACCCAGTGAACATGCACGAAAAGTCATTTTTATTGGTCCCAGACGTCAAGCTCGGCGAAAAATTTATGTATTTGAAGTCCCCGAAAAAAAATTCCAAAAAATGACTCAGTGGCGACCCCTAGAAAAGTCAAAATACATTGGGCCTATGGAAAGTGAAAGTAACTTTTTTGCTACGTAGAAAAATGAAACTTGGTACATCCATAGAACACCTTAGGGCAAACAGAAAAGTCAATGACAGCCACACCCACCGTAAATCAAACTGAGTAATGAGTTATAAAGAAGAGAATCTGAATGTCTCAGTACCTGCTCAGTTTTTCATTTATTCGACTCAGTTCTGCTCTGTGAAAGTGTAAATACAGAGGCATAA
The DNA here is from genome assembly GCA_024416835.2 of Perccottus glenii. NCBI lineage: Eukaryota > Metazoa > Chordata > Actinopteri > Gobiiformes > Odontobutidae > Perccottus > Perccottus glenii. The sequence goes on from CM044560.2 coordinate 26,906,906, forward strand.
TAAAGATCTGATCCTTCAGCAGTGTTCATGTATGATTCTGACTTTGGCTCAATGAAAGAAACTTAATACTTACATTAGATGCCTGTTTTTGTCTCGTAGTTGATCCATTTGAGTCACTCTGTGGATAAACACAACTTTAGAGACTAACTCTAAAGCCAAAAGAAACCAGGACTAAACTCACTGTGTACCTTTGTTGGCACTGCTCCAGATGTTGAGTTAATTGTGTCATTTCAACACTGTGGGATAACACAGATATTAATGTGAGTGAGAGTCACTGGTGTTAATGAACAGGAGCTTTAGGCTATTCCACTTTCAAGTGTGTCTGTGTCGGCACAAACACTAATTAAAGGTGTTAATATCCAAAGATCATATGTGTCTTGTTAAGATGATTAAAGTTAATCTGAAATTAATAAAAGATAAAAACACACAATTTGACCCACAATAGTTTTCTCTTTACTTTTTGTGTTGAATAGTTTTGAGATGCCTTTATTGACGTGTTAGATTTTATTAACAATAATGTGTCTTAAACAGTGTTGTAAGTAAAATAAGACTTAACTTATAATATTTAACTAAACAAATGTTGGATAGCAGTGACATTAAGTGTTCATTATTGTTGTTATTAGTTCTTTCTGTTCAATAATTCCACTGAGGTTAAACAGCCGCGGCCTGTGTCATGTGACTGTCCCAGCAGACTACAGGGATACTATTATATTTTTTTACATTTTAAAGAATTATCAACATGAGGGGGGCTCATGGTCTGAATATCCCAGGGGGGTCCATAGGACAATAAAGGTTTTGGAACCACTGCCCTAGAGGACAGAAGAGGAACTGTTTACTCAATAAACAAGTTTGAAGGGTATCAATCAGAGTATGTGAGCGGTGCGGAGTGGGAGCGGAGCGAGGAGCGGAGTTGTGTGATTTTGCCAGGTGCGAGGAGCGGATTTTTTAAATGTTGAAGCGTTGTGATTTTCTCCCGCTCCGAAACGCTCCACTATCGCTCAATTACCAATCACGAGCCAGGAGTCCCAGGACTAAACCACTGTCAGGAGACGGAGGGGGACTCAAAATGTTTCTAATCATATTTTGCATTTGTTTACGCAGCACTGGAGATTTAGCTTCGCTCGCTAATGTTCAACCAGCCAGCATTTTTTTCTGTTCATAGGCCTATTTCTCAATATTAATATAGGCTAAAAGTTGGCTAAAAGAGATCTTTATTTTTTTCCTTTGGCAATTTGTTTAACTTCATATTTTAGTTTATGATTTATTTTATTTAATGTAATGTTTTCGTTTTCACTACATGCATCTTCTGATCAGACACTGGTGTTATAAAAAAAAAAATATATATATATATATATATACCCTGGAGCGAAAACGGAGCGAGACGTATAAGGACAGAGTGGGGGAGGGAGCGAGGAGCGGAAAATTGTACACTCAGAGCGGAGCTTGAGCGGAGTAATTATGAAATACTTTGAGCGTGGAGCGCAAATTCTTCCCGCTCAGCTCCGCTCACATACTCTGGTATCAACCCACCTTCTCCTGTTGGACTTTGGAGTGGGATTTTTGAAGAGATCCATACACCCAGTGGATTCTGCGTCCTCTGGCATGACTGTGCTTTTCATTTGGCTTCGATTTGTTGATGGCTGTCTGCTGTAGAAAAAATACACATCATAATCATTGTCATAAACCAGCTTCGGTCAGGATTCTCAGGAGAGAATGACTGAGATTTTTTTATTTCAATGCTGTTAACAAATATTTGGGGCAGGTAAAAACTGATGTCTACTGCAGAAAGCTCTGTATATAACAGTAATTATAATACAGCTGTTTAAATAACAACCACAAAGCCAACAGCAGCCTTAAACAATATTTCTTATTGTTGAAGTGATGGCTTCTGCCTCTCATCATTGGGCTTTTGCTTCTTAACAAACATTTTTAGCTCAGTTTAATGTGTTGCTAAATTGACGGCACACAGAGCTGTGAGTTAGTCAAGTGCAACGAAGCGTGAAGTTATTAAAATAAAACACCCTGACTATTACGAACGTCCAAAATCCATTAAAATTGAGATATTCTGTGCGGACCAGTAGAAAATGAGCCATGAACCACTAGTGGGCCGCGGCCCAGGGGTTGGGAACCTCTGGTTTACAGGGACATGAGTGCAGAGTATGGACTGGAAGTCCCGAGGTCAAAGTGGGAAACACCTCCAAAGGTGGGCCTTACAGATACAGACGGTACATGGTAATGGCGAACCGAGCGAACATTGTGATGGTTGACAAACAGCTGTTGTGGTTGACAGCAATACCAAGCAGAGGTGGGTAGAGAAGCCTAGTAGTTGTACTCAAGTACATCAAAATAAGTTTACTCATGTAGAAGTAAAAAATAGTCTTCCAAAACATTAGTAAGAGTAATAAAGTTTGTTAAAATACTACTCAAGTACTGAGTAACTGTTCATAATGTCGCATTTATTTTAGATTTTTCTTTCACAACATAAAACTTTTTAACCCAGTCTCTACAGATGCCTGTGTGTGAGCGAAATGAGGCCAGGGCTGTTCATCCTTTTCACTTTCAACCCTGGAGACAGTAGCCTCTGCTATTTCTCATGTTTGTATTGCGCCCGCTTTGTGTGAAGAGTTTCTGTTGCTGTGCTCCACAGTTTGTGTTGGTCATGTGACTGCAGGGATATGTCCATTAAATAAATGGTACCTTTTCAAGTGCAGCCCAGTGTAACTGAGTACGAGTAGCATTACATCTTCACAAATTTACTCGAAGTGTAGTAAATGACTTTAAAGGTAATTTGTCTGATGTGATCATAACAAAAGTTTTCTTCCCCTCCTTTTGACTTTTTAAAATAATTTTTTTTCTTTTTTCACTGGCCATTTAAACGCTCAAACTCTACCTATCTGCTCAACCCCCAACAAAACACCACAAACAAACACACTCACGTTTTTACTGTCTTTGTGTGTGTGTGTGTGTGTGTGTGTGTGTGTGTGTGTGTGTGTGTGTGTGTGTGTGTGTGTGTGTGTGTGTGTGTGTGTGTGTGTGTGTGTGTGTGTGTATGAATGTCCCCTCATTTGTACTGTTATATGTATTGCATAATAAAAAATATATATAAATATAATATATATATATATTAGGGCTGGGAATCGATTAAAAAAAATTAACTAATTAATTGCACATTTTCTGTAATTAATTGCAATTAATTGTGTTTTCCCCCAAGCTTGTTATCATCAATATTTAAATTAGGGCTGGGCAACGATTAAAATGTTTAATCGCGAATAATCGCACAATGTTCTGCGATTAATCGCGATTAATCGCATTATACACAAAATGTAATAATGAATTCAAAATTAGTGTACTGCATACATTTTTAAAGAACTGCTATATGAACAAAAGTGCAATAACATTTGGTTTGCACTTTAAACAACACTTTAAACAAATAATGTGCTTTTTACAGCAGTTAAAACATTTCTTGTAAATCTGAACTTAAACATTAATGTAATCAAATTAAATATTAAAACCAAAAATATTTGCCACTGACAGGGCATTAATATTTTGTTTAGTTTGTTATAGAAAAACAAATTATGTCCAGAGCTTCAATCATAATATTATAACAATATAAACAATATAAATGTCTCTCTTGTGTTTTCATTACAGTCAGAGCATGTGAATGCAGTTCCCGCGCGTTTCACACACCCTCTCCCTTTCACTTGCCAAACTCAAGGGTTTATGGGTAATGTAGTCTCTGCTCTTGGTGGGACGAATTAGGAAGCGTGCATTGTGAAGGGCGCTCTGGAAAGCGGCAGAGCAGGCAAAGGATTAAAACCTCTATTAAAACAGATGTCGAAATGAGCGTACCAGTACGCTAAAAGCACGTTCTGGGCGCACGGAGAAGTGGCGGTACTGAGTACAGGTGCGTACCGGCCCACTTAAAGCCCTGGATGAGGGCGGCTCATACGTGCAGTCATTCGTCTTTCACTATACTAATCGGCCGACGTTAACGCGCGATAAAATAATTGTCGGCGTTAATTCATTAATGCGTTAACGCGATAAAAACGCGTTAACTTGCCCAGCCCTAATATATATATATATATATATATGTTAACATCAGGAAAAAAAAAACTAGAGAAGCTCGAGAAATACTAAGGACTCAAAGAAGAACTGGAGAAGGCCTGGAAAGTGAAGGTATCAGTGGAACCGTGGTCATCGCAGCACTCGGGGCAGTAACCTACAGCTACAGCAGATCCCAACAACAACACCTGACACCTCTCAGTCCAGAAGAGCGCCGTCCCAGGAACAGCCAAGAGACTGCGCAGAGCTCTTAAGCTCCCAGGCCTCTGGTAGAGGAGCCGAGCTTGGATGAATGAGACCGCCCGCGAAGGGCGAGGTGAAAGTTTTATATATCTATATATATATATATATATATATATGCACTTACCTTGCGCTCATTTTGTTTTGTGCTCCGTTTGATGAGAAATAATCATTCACTCACGACTCAAGTCACTTGTGTGTTATGAGGAAATGTTCATCAGACCAGACTAATCTGTTTCTGGCAGTCAGCTGATCTACCTCATGCCAGGAAATGATCAGGACCAGAATAACCTGTTTCTGGCAGTCAGCTGATCTACTTCATGCCAGGAAATGATCAGGATCAATATTCAGACTGAAAATAATGTGTCAAAATAGATGTCATAAATGCAGTAAAAACCAGGGGTGAAAGTAATGGATTACAAATACTCATGTTGTTGTAATTAAGTAACTGTACTTTTACTTCTGTAACTGTACTTTAATCAAGGCAAGGCAAGGCAATTTTATTTATATAGCACAATTAATACATTGGGTAACTCAAAGTGCTTTACAGGAATAAAAGACAATTTACAAGATTTTGATCAAGAAACCTTACAGCTGTTTTAAAGTATATTTTCTGAGCAACAGGAAGCCAGTGCAGAGATTTTAAAACTGGCGTTTTGTGGTTGTACTTCCTGGTTTTGGTTAGAACCCGAGCAGCAGCGTTCTGAATAAGCTGCAGCTGTCTTAACCCTCGTTTTGAAAGACCAGTGAGCAGGCCGTTACAGTAATCTAACCTGCTGGAGATAAAAGCATGGATAAGTTTCTCTAAGTCTGGTTGAACTGTGGAAATTCAAGTCTGAGTCCATGATGACCCCTAGATTTTTAACCTGGTTATTAGATTTTTCACTCTCTCTTTGTTTCTGTGGCCCAAAGATGATTAGTTCAGTCTTGTCTCTGTTCAGTTGGAGAAAATGCATCCACACATCAATCTGTTCGATGCAGTGACACAGTGAATGGATTGGTCCATTTTCACCTGCTGTGAGTGAAATGTAAATCTGAGTGTCATCTGCATAATTATGGTAGGTTACGCCACAGCTGCGTATTAACTGGCCTAAAGGAAGCATCTAAAGATTGAATAATAGAGGTCCCAAGATAGACCCCTGTGGAACCCCACATGTCAGGGCCATTTGGTCTGATACACAGTTACCAACCGAAACAAAGTACTTCCTGTCTTCCAGATAGGACTGAAACCATTTATTTTCCAGAGATGCCTATCCATTCCTCTAATCTTTGTGACAGGATTTCATGGTCCACTGTTTAAAACGAGAAAAGATCACAACACCAGTTTCCCTTGGTGTTTGTGTACTTCTTTTCTGGCTTATGTTTGAAAGCTTTAAACCTCAGACTCATAGCGACTCCATAAGTGAAGGCACTCTTACGAGACCTGATAATGGATGGGTCTCTTCCAAACATCACAGCTCCCTTCATGATTGCTTCATGTGGGTTTTTAGGACACAGCACTCTAGCCTCATGACCAAATTCACTTTCTGTTAAGATCAGGCAAAGAACCCAAATGCAGACACAAGGAGATGTGAACAATACAGATTTATTAAAACAAGGTTGGGTTGGTTACGAGCGGTTCTTCATGGACGGTGAAGAGTTACCGGAGGGACGGAGAAGTAGACAGTGGTTGGGCTGAAGCGGGGCTGACGGCAGGACTCGACGGATCAGGAGTAGACGAGGGCTGGACTGGAGTGGGGCTGACGGCTGGACCTGGCGGATCTGCAGCGTAGCGAGAAAACAAGAGGTAAGTATCTGAAAGGTTTTTTAACAAGAACAGTGTAATGCTAGCTTTGCAGACATATCGTCTTGTTTTGTCTTTCTTCTTCATTTCACTTTATGAAGCAAGAAGTTGCATGTTCCACCGGGAGGAGACCTCGGGGAGGACCTAGGACACACTGGAGGGACAAAGTCTCTCGGCTGGCCTGGGAACCCCTCGGTGTCCCCCGGAAGAGCTGGAGGAAGTGTCTGGTCTCTGCTTAGACTGCTGCCCCGCGACCCGGACCCGGATCAGCGTTAGAAGATGGATGGATGGATGGAAACTAGAAGTCCTTGCTGAATTTGAAATGTGACAACACAAATCTCCACTCAGTGTAAAAAGTAAAGTAGAGGTGAAACTTGACTGGAACGCTCTAAAACATCACTTTCAGGTTTAGGGAGTTCAGTTTCAAAGCCATGGATGTACTGACTGAGGCAAGGTTTGTGGTAAAACCAGTCATATTTTTTTTTCAATTTAATTGTTGCTTTAACCAAAACACATACCTCCACAGTCGACCACAATGTACCGAGTTCCTGGAGACTGCTGTAGAGACACTCTGTCATGAGTTTCACTGATGAAACCACTGAATGGGAGCTTTTTACACCAAAGTGAAGCTGCCTCTGGCTCCAAAGCAATCACCAGTTTGTTCTCAGTGGATTTGGACACTATCCCAGCCTGGAAACACAACACACAGGAAATGTTAATGGTATCACGTGACCTCTCTCTGCACTTGTCACACTCTTCATTTGGACTGACTTAGTTTTATAATCCTAACCTAAACTTCTACAAATCTGAACCCTAAACCTGTTTCTACCATTTCCTGCCTTTATCTTGTAACTGTGTGCATTTATAGAACGCTTTGCTGTACCGTTCTCAAACACAAAGAACTTTACATCATGCTTCCATTCACCACATTTACCCCTGGGGCAGAAATCCCTTGAAATTCGTCTCTAATTTCAAGGGATGTTCGTCTTGAAATTAGAGACGAAACGTCTTCACCTTGAAAACTGACTCCAGATGCTTTTACTCACAGACAGAATAAAAAAAAAACATTTAATCATTTCTGTAGCTACAGTTACAGAATGTTGTAGGTATGGCATTCATTTTTATTTTAATACTATCAGTGCTGTTGTTGTGTTGCCTGACAGTTAGTTTATTGATGTTTTGCCAAATTAATTTGTTTTTTTCTTCCTTACTTTATTTTTTATTATATCCTTTATTTAACCAGGTAATATCCTGGTTACACAAATAACAAACTTTACGATCAAAAGTTACAAAATCAAAGTCTGTGCGTTCAAAAACAGTTACATTTACCAAGCTGCATTTGAGACAGTGACAGCTTGTTGTTGATTCGAGCAGTGTCACAGTAAAGCAGTGAAGCACAGAGTCTGTTCAAAGCTGAAGCTGACAGAGACAACTGTGAGAAAAGGAATAGGTCTAGACTTCTGTATGTTTTAGTCAGACTTTACCTCATCCACAGATTAGTCGACTTATTTAAAAATATTGGCCTCAAAAGAATTACCTGAACGGCAGCTTCTCTCATGATCTGTCGAGCTGAAATGTCCCAGATGGCCGGCACCGTCAGGACCCAGGTGAAGTCTGAAGCAGTGAACCTCATGCTTGTGTTAATAAATATAGTTTTGAGTGCATCTTCTTTTAGGAATCGTAGAGCCTCTGAGAACACCTTCAGGGCACTCATGGGCTTCTCTTTGACATCTCTGATGACCAGATCCTTTTTAATTTGCTGTTTAATAATTCAAACAATGTCAATGTGTATTTAGAAGCATTATTTTATACTATTATTATACTATCTTTTATACTACCTTTTTTATTTGTAAAAAAATTAAAATAAATAAATAATCATTGTTCTCCACAATACACTGCAGTTTAAGCATGCTGGTCAAATGCAAAGGTCAATAAATAATATGTTCAAAAAAGATGTTGACACTTTTTCAGGAATCAATCGACTATGATACTATACACAAAAATACTGTTTATATAAATAATATTTGAATTATGCTCTCCTGTTTGCTCTGGTGCGACCGGTTAAGTAACAGTTGGTGGAGGCCCCAAAAGAAACAAAAAAGAAGGCTTCCACATTCATTTTGTGACCCACAAAAATCGACATGTTTATGCAACTACAGTGCTGTGAGTTGTACTGTATTTTTCACTGTGATTCCGACTAAAAAACACAACACAGGCGTGGGAGGGAATGAGAGTCATTCTTCTGGAGCACAGATGTTTTTTTACAAAGAATTGAAGAGTTCATTTGCAAAAACAGATAACTCTGTTTTTTCTATTATGTGCTACAAATAAAACTTGAGTGGCTTTGACCAATTAAGAACACTAAAATGGATTGGGTCCTGATTGGACAAAATTAAATTACAAGCCTCAGTTAACTGATTTCCAAAATGGCTTTTATCTGTTTTTGCAAAGTAACTTTTCAATTGTAAATTAAGATGAGGTTTGACTTGTTCACAACTCACTTTGTTGAACAAATATTAGTTATTGTCTCAACCTTTACACTTCCAAACATTATCTACATTACCTTCAACTGCCTGTCGGGGGCAAGAGATGCAGTTTCAGCAGTTTTTACAGTTTATCTGTGCGGCAGGGGCAGCAGTGGCTCAGTGGTAGAGCAGTCGGCTTTCAACCGGAAGGTAGTGGGTTCGATTCCCGCTCTCCCCACAATTAAAAAAACTGTCGTTGTGTCCTTGGGCAAGACACTTAACCCACCTTGCCTCGTATGAATGTGTAAGAATGTTGAGTGAATGTATGTGGTGATGGTCGGAGAGGCCGTAGGCGCAAAATGGCTGCCACGTCTCTGTCAGTCTGCCCCAGGGCATCTGTGGCTACAGTTGTAGCTTACCATCACCAGTGTGACTGTGTATGAATGAATAATGGATGGACTGTAAGCGCTTTGAGTCCCTTGGTCCCTCGGGAGAAAAGCGCAATATAAATCCAAGCCATTATTATTATTATTATTATTATTATCTTAGGCGAGAAAGGCACTGGTCTGAGTGTTCTTGAGAACAGAGAAAACATTTCTCTCTTTCAAAAACTTTGTGGGCTTTTGAAAACTTGCTGACAGTGAAGTCCTGCCGTGATGATGTCCATAACTTCTGTCCAGCTCTAACAATCTCTCCTGTTCTGCCATTCAGCTTCACCTTTTGAAAAGGCACTCATTACTGCCCCCTGAGACCACCACAGGTACTGCTTTGTATGTCCATCTTCAAGTGTTTGGAAAATAAACCAAGTACAGACCAAATGAATCAGAGTACGTACAGAAGGCTCTGTCCATTTCTGAATGTGTGTACGTAGAGAATAAATGAGTCTTTACAGATCTTTTCTTTTTAAATCAAGATGATTTTCTGTAAAAGCCCTGGTCCCCAGGTTAAAAAACATTCTAACAACCATAATATCAAGATCAGACTCAAATCTTACTTTAACGTTAAACATTAACGTTCGGACAAAACTGAATCTCAAGAGAGAGCCTCTCCAACAATAATCAACATCTGACCATTGAATCAAAAACTGGAAGAGCAACATTTCTTTGCTTTAGAATCAGACATGAATAAGATTATGATTATCAAGAACCTGAAATAGCTTCATAATGTTGCACATTAGATATCCAGCATATACAGTACAATACAGTAAAATGCTTTAGATTTGATTTTGATAAGTGGCTTACATTACTGCAGGAAAACAAAAGATCAGAAATCACCTGATTGTAAAGAGCCATCTTAAAGTTTTCAAAAAGATAGTACTTGTTTGCGTCTTCTGTGTCTAATTCTAAATATTTGTCTTTGGCCTTGTATCCAAAAAGTTGAAACTCTTCATTTTCATCAAACAGGATACAGGTCGGGGTTTTTGGCGTGTCCTGTCCATGCTCTTGCCCCCATCGCTTCACATGAGGCTCAGGGTCTTTGTTTCTTGGAGTCAAACAAAAAAAAAGATTGTATAACCTGTTATTAAAAACAGTACAGAGTTATTATTGTTGGTTGTGCATGCATATTTATACAGATTAATGATTCAACACTGTTTAAACATTCCTCTTATGCTAGACTGTGATCGTTCACAAGTACAGACAGACCAGGGTTCACCCCCGACACTTTACATTTACCACTGAGGAAACAACCACTGTAAGGATTCTCACAGCCAATGGACAACAACAACAGTCTGAACAAGGATCAGCATTCTTCAACTTGCATATGATTATTATCAATCTTTCAATCTAGTTTATTTATAGAGTAAAATCATAAAAACTAGACGTTAAAAGACAGAGTTCAGATACAATAACATAGACACAATTAAAGTCAACTTCTCAAAGTGTGTTAAAAGCCAAAGAGAAGAAATGTGTTTTAAAAAGTGATTTAAAAACAGGAAGTGAGTCCACCTGTGATGTGCAGGAGCAGCTCATTCCACAGTTTGAGACCAGCAACTGAAAAGCACCTCTTTGTTTTAGGGACAGTGAGCAGGGACTGAGCTGAGAGAGCGAGACGGGACATGAGACTGAAGCAGGTTGGACAGATACCATAGAGCAAGATCATTTAGACTCTTAAAAACAAATAGAATTATTTTTAGATTGACACAGAAATGCACCGGGAGCCAATTTAGAGAAGCTAAAATGCTTTTGGAAACCAGTTAAAAGACCAAATGCTCTACCCCACATACTGTCGTTGTGTCCTTGGGCAAGACCCTTAACCTACCTTGCCTCCAGTGGTGTTCCATCTGTAACACTGGTGAATATCTTAATGTATGTAAAGCGCTTTGAGTGCCTACTACAGAAGGTGGAAAAGCGCCAAATAAAAAAATAAAAATAAATTAATTAATTTAAAAAACTGCAGACGAGAGAGTGAAGACTGGCTGACCTCAACATAAAGTACATTACGGTCGTCCAATTGTGGCGTAATGAAGGCATGGATCAGTATTTCAGAGTTATGTCTAGAAAGGATCGACTTTACTTTGTCTCTGTCCCCACTTGATAAAAGCTGGACTTTTAACTCCCAAGTTTGTAACTGTAGGTTTTTTTTTTTTTTGCCAAAGAACCAAGGTTCACCGAACAAATAGTGCAAGTGTCACTTGGCCCAAATATCATGACTTGTCTATTTTCCATTAAAATGTAAGGAGTTCATGGACATCAAAGCTTTAATTTTGACAATGCACTGCAGTAGTTGACGGGTACAAAATGCATTATCATGCTTCAAAGGGACGTGCATTTCACTGTCGTCAGCGTTTAAGTAAAACAAAATGCCATGTTTGCGAAGAATTGACCCAAGAGAAAGCATATACAATAAAAAAAGAAGAGGCCCAAGTATTGACCCCTGAGGCCCTCCACAAGTGAGAGGAACTGTGGAGGACACAGAGTCACCAACACTGACACAAAATCTTCTGTTGGCTAGTATTTGAATCTGAAGGCCAAACCCTGAATGCCCAGTTTCATTTTTCTAAGCGGGTGGAGGATGTTATGGTCCACTGTGTCCAACAGCACCAGTATGACACAGTGACCAGCGTCAGCTAAACAATGACTGGAAGATCTCTAAAGTTTAATGTTTTGTCAGAGTATAAACAGTTTTATCTAAAATCTTAGACAAAAAAGTGAGCTTGTAGATTGGACAAAAGTTAGAAAGCTCAGTGAGGTCCAGTCCAGGTTTCTTAATTAGTGGATGCACCACAGTGTGCTTAAAACTTTAAGTACAATATGTGTCATACTGCCTTTTACAATTCAAGCAAATAAGGTCCAAGGGAAGACCTCTTTAAAAACACGTGGAGGAATTGAATCATTTGGAGAGCCAGCTGTTTTTTGTGGCTAATAATTTCTGCAAAAAATGAGACGGGCTCAAACTTGTGAAAAACAGCTGAGCATGTGACAGATATGGAAGGGTCAGGTGCTGGGGACTGATACAGGCTCTAATGGTCTCAACCTTATTAATCTCAATTAAATATAAAAAGCCTAAGAAGGTCTCACACACTTCATTCGAGGCTTCCAGACCGACTGATGGTGGGACACTAAGGACAGAATTTATAGTCTTTAAGTGGACATGAGGCAATTCAATACGATCAGAAAATTCTTTGTCTTGGCAGCTTTAACAATTTCTGATATGCCTGCCAGCTGTCTCTCAGCATCTCGAAGGACACCTGCAACTTATCCTTCTTCCACTTTCCCTCAGCTCTCCTGCGCTCGCGTCCAGCAGCATTTAACCAAAGCTCAGGTCTGCATCTGGAAAGCCTGTTTTTTAGCGGTGCCACAGAGTCTAACAGTGATAAGCAGGTAGAGTCTAAGCGAGAGAAAAACACCTCCAAGTCCGTTTCAAAACACAATGACTCACTTGGGCTAGTCGCTAAGTATTGAAGGCAGCGGAGAACTGAGCAGCAGTAGATGATTTAAAAACACGACACTGGCGCGCACGGTTCCACCAACTGACAGGCAAGAGAAAGGTTAAATATTACCCAACCTCACAAACAACCAAATGAAAACCTGTAAAACCATATGTTAAGACAAGATCAAGTGTGTGCAGAGGTGGGTAGAGTAGCCCAAACTTGTACTCAAGTAAGAGAAGCGTTACTAAATCATTTTACTCAAGTAGAAGTAAAAGGTAGTCTTCCAAAACATTAGTCAAGTGAGAAATTTTCAAAAGCAAACTCAAAACATACTTATTTCACCAAACGTATGGAGACTGATTGATCATAGTTATACGTTTACACTGTTTGTAGCTGTAGGTACACGTTTACACTGGTTGTAGCTGTAGATACACGTTTACACTGGTTGTAGCTGTAGATACACGTTTACACTGGTCGTAGCTGTAGGTACACGTTTACACTTGTTGTAGCTGTAGGTACACGTTTACACTGGTCGTAGCTGTAGGTACACGTTTACACTGGTTGTAGCTGTAGGTACACGTTTACACTGGTTGTAGCTGTAGGTACACGTTTACACTGGTTGTAGCTGTAGGTACACGTTTACACTGGTTGTAGCTGTAGGTACACGTTTACACTGGTTGTAGCTGTAGGTGCGTTTTCACTGGTTGTAGCTGTAGGTACCGCGTTTACACTGGTTGTAGCTGTAGGTACGCGTTTACACTGGTTGTAGCTGTAGGTACCGCGTTTTCACTGGTTGTAGCTGTAGGTACACGTTTACACTGGTTGTAGCTGTAGGTACACGTTTACACTGGTTGTAGCTGTAGGTACACACTAAATCCGCTCATATTATCACATCTACCTATTACAGTTTGTTTTTTTTTCCTCTTTTCTCCCTCCTCCTAGGGTGGACACAAACCTCTTACCTGCTGGGTGATGTTTGGACAGTGGACAGTTAGTTGCAGGGTTAACATTTAGAGACACATTCAAGATTCAAAAAAGACTTTATTGGTGACTAGGGGAAACTAGTTTTGTGTGGATCACATTACATGTATACATAAAAAGACAACAAAGATTACAAATTTAGCAACCTCGAGACCAGGGCCAGGAGTTCAATCTATGGACTGTATTGATACCGGGAATGACCCCCACTAAATGTCACGAAATGACAGTTTATGCTTTAAATTCCTTTCCACAGACTCTCAGAAAGTGTTTGCTTTACTGAAAAAGACCCGGTTTAACACCCCTCTGCTAATTCGTAGAAGATGGCCAGTTGTTTTCCTAATTAACGACTTTGTTTTGTCCCAGCCCGAAGCAGATCAAGGTGTTATCTCCGACCAAACCAGACTTTCTGACTCTCATCCCGACAGGATGTAATCATTTGAATTACGGTTTGGCTATTGACACTCTCACAGACTCGGACAGGAATGCTTTGAAGTGTAAAAGACTTGAGACTTCTGTTATGGCAACATACTGCCATCTAGTGACAGTATGGACGAACAACGCTAAGTCTCTCAACCAAGGAATTTGGATTACTTAATGAAAAGAAGGTTTTACAAAGGATATTGTGCTAATGTGTTCATGTCATTTCAGTTTGCTGCTCCCTTGACCGGGATTAAAAGACAGTTTCCTTTCATTTTCCAGCTCGCAGTATAATAAAAGTGTTACATGGGTTATGTGTGTCAGCATGCGTGAATATGCATTTTATCTGTATAAACCTGCAGTACCAATGTATTTGTATGCTTATGAGTTGTGAAAACTAAAATTCAATGTTACTTTGTGGAAAGTAAAAGATTATTTGAATTAAAATTAGTTAGAATAACATTTTTCCCGATCCTAAGCAGTAACGTAACTCCCCTTTTGATGCTGTGTCGAAAACACGCCTCTTTTTCGGCCGATACAAAACTTGTGCACACCGGAAATCAGATTTAAACAAGATAAACAAGCTTTTTATCATGACTTTTGGATCTGTGACTGGAAAAAGATTTTTCTTATTAATGATGATAATTGAACAAGCCTTTGATTTCTTACAGTCTGCTTTTGATGCTGTTCAGTCTCATCTAAATCAGCTGAGGCTAGTGTTAAATGCAGACAAATCTAAAGTTATGGTTTTCTCAAATAGAAAACGGCTACCCTCTCAGCTCCCTAAAATAAAAACAGCTGATGGAAAAGAAATCCAAATGGTCTCTTCTTAATAGTATTTAGGCTTTGTTATTGGTGAAAATTTGTCAAGTACAATCTGCCTTCACCTGTAAAATCTTTTACTATTTTAGGCTCCTTTAGAACATCTCTGTTAACATTCTTCAAAACTGATTGTCAGTGTCTTTAATTGCAATGGTTTCTTTGTAAAGGTATGTATGTCCTGCAGACTTTGGTCCTGGGAGGGGTTCTGTATTGTATTGAATGCACTGTATCTGTGATATGTTCTTGGTCTCCCTTGAAAACGAGATGCTGCATCTATAGGGTGCTTGGTGGTGGTTTGGGGTATTCTTGTTTTCATTGGCTCATCATGGACGGGGATGCTCTACTAAAGATATAATGACCTTGTCTAAAATTATATTTTTACCAATTTTATTTTTTTCAGTTTTATTGCCCAGCCCTAACAAAAGAACTAATATAATGAATAAAAGTAGGTTTACACACAAAAACTAGAATTCAAACAAAGGTATGTGGTTGTCAGTGTTGGTCATCTTACTTCAAAAAAGTAAGTTAGTTACAGTTACAAATTACTTTTCCCAAAAAGTAATTGAGTCAGTAACTCAGTTACCACATTGTAAAAGTAACTCTGTTACTCAGCAAAGTAACTGAAGTTATTTTTTATGTTCTATAAGGGTATTACGTTCTATAACAGCTTAAATATCAAAGATGTTTAAATTAACGGATTGAAGAATAAAAACACTATTATTTAGTATTTTAGAACATTTGGTATTTATTTAAACTCAATAGATTGCAGTCTGCCATGATATACATAGAAATAAAAACATATAAAAATAAATATTGAAAATAAAATTCAATGGCAAAATTAAGTCACACAAATGTAAACTTGTGTAAAAAGAAACAAAAGGAGATCTGGCCATTAAGTAGTGCAAATCTCTGTACCTGTAAATTATTGCACAATAAACAAAATACAATCCAACTCTCTGTAGATTAACATGTTATTCATTCTCAAAGAAAATGAATAATACATTAATCTATTCTAAAATACTCCTCATCTAACATCTAAACCAGTGGTTGTTGCTGACATGTAAAATCGAGCGTTGCTTGTTTTAACAGTGGCTCTGTCTCCTTCACTGGAACTCACGCTAGCTGCCTTTGGGGTTAGCAGCAGCAACAAGTGTCGTGTTAGCATGTGTTGATGTGAGCTGCTTCAAAAGATTTGAGTTACTTGAGGCAGACGTGGATAAAGTCATGGCATGTTACAAAAACATTCTTGCCTTTAATTTCAATTAATGAGAAGTAGTGCCGGTACTTCCAGTTCGAGAACGCCACCTTTGAATTTCACTGGCTCGTCTTCATTGTCGCTGACGCTGTCTTGTGTTTAGTGGAAGTCAGAGCATGCAGTGAGACCGCCTGAGCTAATCATCGCTTTTGCAGCGGTGTCATCATCCCCACCCCTGCTCTCTCCAGCAGCAGCTGATGTGTAGCCAAAGCATGACACCTCGTGCTTTATTCAACCAAATTGTAGTAACGCAACACTTTACATTCTCAGTAACGATAACGGCATTAAAACGATGAGAAAAGTAATTAATTAGATTACTCCGTTACTGAAAAATTAACGCCGTTAGTAATGCCGTTATACTCTAACGCCGTTACTTCCAACACTGGTGGTTGTCTATGGTTGTATTTTACTGCTACAGCATAATAATCAGGAACTGCTGTGGTTGGACTTGTGTCAGGGGGTTTAGACTCTGTTTACAGGGCGTCTGTCAGATCTGACGGCCAACGGGAACACAGTCCATTCTGGTTCAGCCCTGTCCTTGTCCCAGTGAGGATAAAGAGGAGGAGTGTGGAGCGCCATCAGACAGCCCAACCAGTAGCACTCAGAGGCCAGCTGGAGCTCCTCAGGTCCTCTGTGCGACTGTGGGAATACTGCCTGGAGAAAATGGGGCGGTAGTAGCTCAGAGGGTAGAGCGGTCGTCCTTCAACCGGAAGGTAGGTGGTTCGATTCCCGCTCTCCCCACAGTTCATACTGTCGTTGTGTCCTTGGGCAAGACACTTAACCCACCTTGCCTCCAGTGGCTGTAACACTGGTAATTACATTAGGACAATGTAAGTCGCTTTGGATAAAAGCGTCAGCTAAATGAATAAATGTAAATAAATAAACACCAGTGTTCTCACTGTCAGGAAACTTCAACACTGAGCTCTGGTTCTGGAGTGTTACCTTAAAGACGTCCTGTTTGCTGCTGTGGAACAAAGCCAGCTGTAGAGCTGTCTGTCTGAACTTCTCGACCTGAAACAGACCAGAGCTGCTCATTTCACTGTCCGGCTTTAGACCAGTCCTACCGGCTTTTGACCCGTCCTACATACTTTTGACACAAAGTTCACAAAGGACAGGGACACAGAGTTCACAGAAGACAGGGACAGAAGGAGTTCAAAGAGGGCAATGTGTCAGAGCGCATGTGTGTCGATGTCACACCCACATCCTGTCCAGACATATAAAAAGGAGGCTTGAATCTCCAGCAAACGGGTCTTGCTGATTCCCTTTGATTCAGGGGCAACCCTGTTTCAAAGTATGGACAGCATAGACCCCACTCTTGCTTTTCCTTCTGGACTCTGGCTCTCTTTCTACTTCTCACTATTTTCACTTCTCACTCTTTCTTTTACTTCAGGGGTTGAAAAACAGTCCTCCCAAAGGAAACTTAAATCCTGGCTGGGTTTAAATTGTCTTTCCCTCAGACCCAAAAGTCTGCATAGGGTTGAATTTGAAGACAAGACTGCCTCTCAAAAACGAATTTCTACTTCACTCTATTCTATTAGCACTTCTCACTCTAAAAACTCACACTGAAACTCACCCTAAACCATGCATGTTGAGGGCATATGACTATAATATATGGTAGGTGTAAGATCTTTTATTGTGAGCAAGGAATTTAATTTTATTGTAAGCAAGGAATTTAATTTTCCATGTTAAGTTTCATACTGTAACCTTTGTTTAATCCTTTAATAAAAACCTAGTTTCAAACTAGGATAAAGACATATTCATTCTCCAGGTCGTTCTTTAAATTCCCACAGGCCTCTCCCATCGGCACAGAGGTCTGATTTTAAGAATCAGACTCACTAACAGGCAGGCTGTCCAAATCGTCCACTGGACATCAGAATAAGAGGGAGATTCGACCGCCGCACATAAGCCTAAGGTAAGTCCTCTATTAAAATCCTCTATAAAAAAGATGGGACTGTCTTGAGGGATAGCGCTCATTAGAGGAGTCACACACTTGGGGCCCAATTTCATAGACGGAGCTGTTTTAGGGTTAGACCAGGCTTTAATCAACCGACTAGCAATCGGGTCTGTCGTCCGCCTACAGTGATCCGTCAGCCGCAGAAGTCATTAATGTGTAGAAGCGAGTACTGTTTTAGAGTCTCATAAAAATAGGAAATAGCAAGGAGTAAGTCCTCACAGAAGAGACGACTCCTGAATATTGTAACTGACCGCTTGACCATTAGTGACCTTCGCAACACTTTTCTGTTGAACACAAGGCAGAGTCAGTGCTGGGGGCAGGTAAGAGGATGTTATAAGGATAGAGGCAGGTCCAGATCCTGATCCAGATACTTTGAGGCATCAGATCCAACACATGGGGCTAGTATTTACTGTTTTGTTTAACACACATCAGTGCAAGTGTTTTTGTGACCTCAAAGCTGGATAAATAGACTGCTCAGTGTTTCATCCATATAATTGGTTGGTCACGATGATTGATGATTCTGAATATTATTATTTTAATCACCATTCTGTTATTGTCCTGGTCCAAATAATGTTATACACCCAGGAAGGAAATCACCAACTAAATTATAAAGCTACAAAAGTCTACTTACCAACAATTATATGAGGACCAGATATTATTCACAAAAGACCATATTTGACCCACGAGCCACATGTTGGAAACACACTTTACTGTCAGTGGACTCAGCGTGACATAAAACAGACTCACGTTTATATAAGACAAATCAGATCAAACTGAGGATGAACCATTGGAACCTGTAACTTTTACGCAGCTAAAGTGAAGCCGTTTAAAACCCATTGGCTGCGCACAAACTGTCGAAGATCAGTGACCTCGCTTCGTGAGCTGAGCCAGACATGAGTGCTTTAATGACAGAGATGGAGGACAAATTGTGGTTGGCTAAAACTTTTCTTATGGAGAGTTAATGTACTTAACAGTAGTGGGTTAAGATGAATCATTGACTCTTCTAATTTGTATTTGTGCCAACGGAGTTCACATTTACATTTATTCATTTAGCTGACGCTTTTATCCAAAGTGACTTACATTGTTCTAATGTAATTACCAGTGTTACAGTCACTGGAGGCCAGGTGGGTTAAGTGTCTTGCCCAAGGACACAACGACAGTATGAACTGTGGGGAGAGCGGGAATCGAACCGCCTACCTTCCGGTTGAAAGACGACCACTCTACCCACTGAGCTACTGCCGCCCCTTCAATGTAGTAATTTCAATGTTCAATGTAGTAATTTTAATTGTGTACACTGATATATTCAAAGAACCACTAAAAGCTAGCTAGAAATAAATTGTGAGCATGGTTTGGCTAACAGAGGCCCTGTTCATCTAGCAGGCCAGATGTGCCCGGGATATCTCAACCATTGATGGCGAGCTAGGAACAACAAAGAACATGAACATCCACTCTACTCAACTGCCTTCCATGGTCTGGTAGGAGGCTGTTGTAGCCAGTCCACTCCCAACTTTCTCTTGTTGAGTTCATATACATTCAATCTGGTTCATATGGACATTGAAATTTGTGGACTATTTTATTCACGTATGGACAATTAAATGGACATTGCTTTGAGGAAATAATTTAATGTGAATTGTGGATTGGTCTATTGCTGTTGTTTGGGGTTGGTTAAACTGTGTAAATGTCTGAATGCACTAAAGGAGCTAAGTCATTTTAGTTCTATGAGCTCATTATCTTGTTTCCAATTATCCTGTTTGTTCTGCAGATTGTAAATAGTAATTTTTGGGTATATGGCATTTATTTTTTGTATCACTCTCACATTTAATACACGGTATCACCACCAAACCAAATCCCTGTCTCTGTTTCCTTAATTACATACACCAGCTCCAGCAGTCAAACCTGATCTTCTGATTCTATACTTCTAGCCTAACAATAACCACTATTATAAATCACATTTCTATAGCGCTAAGGGTCACTACACATGCATCCTGAAATAAAAATATTATCAGCAGTGAGTCAGACTGGTTTTGATTTTTAAAGACTATCAGTGAAGATGCCTCTTTCTGTTTTGAATAATGTCCTTTTCTTTCTCTTCCAGAGCATATCTGTGGGAAACAAATGAAGGTGAGTTTCTAACAGTTTACTCTGAATTAAAGTTCTGTGTGAAGTTGGACACTGTCAGTATTTACTTCAGCTGTTGGTTCTCGTGGCTCTGTTGATTCAAACTGAAATTCAGATTCAGTCATTAACAGAGTCAGACTGGTTTAAATAAAGAGTAGTGCAGTCTGTACCTTTCATTAAGGTCCTTTTCTTTTTGCTGAGCAGATCTGAGGGTAACAAAGGAAGATCATTGTTCTTTAATTCCTACCATATTAATCTTACTACTACTACTACTACTACTGATACTGTAGCCTGACAATGTCTCCAAAGAATTCCACCAGTCTCTGTGAATCCTACAGACCATAAACACATCTGCACATTCAAATCATGTCTTAAAGAAGCATTTCATTTATGTCCAACGCTGAAACTATGCACACAAGTTCCTCCATATATGTGCTCTGGTGTTTGGCCAAGCTCTTGGCGCAGAACACATTTTCATTAGACCACTTTCAACATCAAAGGACCTGATCATGTTTTTAGCATAATGCTCCTTATAGCTGCTAAAAACCTTAAGACGTCCTCTAAACTTCAGCAGAAAACAGGGAAGTGGTATCCATTTAGATGAACATTTTCTAAAGGGAGAACCTCCCCCCAGACCCCCGACCTCAAAGACCCACATTCTTTCTGTGTGACACTGTCAGCAAATCTTTGTTGAAGAGGTTTATTTTGGTGTGGTTTGTTTGTTGGAGTCATGAGGCCCTCAGTGCCTAAAACTCTAGAATCACTCTTGTGCTGGACATACACCAGGACTGGGCTGACACAAACACTAAAAAACACCTTTGGGATACTATACATTTTTGAAAGAAGTGTTTACCTGAGCTGCTGCCCGTGAGCCGTCTCTATGGCACCTATCCTAAAATTCACACATTAACAGTGAATCAGACTGGTTTATGCTTTAAATGGACTCAGTTAAGTCTTTGTACCTTTTGTTAAGATATTCCTGGTGTCTCTGATCCAAAGATCTGTAGGAAACAACACAGTGGTTATATCCAGGTATGAAGTCAATATCTAAATAAACTTTAATACACTACATCAATAATATGATTTCTCATGAAACACACAGAAACAATTGAGCAGACAGTGTCTTTTAATTAAAATGATGCGATCCACATTAATATTTCCAGTGTCTTAAGCAGTCGTACATTAAATAGGTTTGCAGGTGCCACGTCCTGCAACAGCTCTCAGTTATCACACCAGTTTGCTGACCCTGTGGAGGAGATGTTTTCTGTTGAAACCATCGTTCCTTCCTCTTGTGGTGTTAGAGCAGCTCATTGTGAGATGGAGAAAGTGGTACAGGAGACACATGTGGGTCAACTGACCCCTGCGGGATGTCCGCCAGGTCGTTTGTTTGTCCCACCTTTTGCCAGGTCTGCAGTGTTCCAGTGGTGTCAAGGTTCTAAAGTAGCCTTACATCCTGGGTTTCAAACTGCTTCAACACCGGTTTTTTTGTGGTCGTCAATGATGTTGAACAAAAGAGGTGTTGTTTCTGTTGCTCTGTCTGTGCTCGGGACTTACCTCTTCAGAAAGAATCGCGTAAACTGGCACCCAGGTACATTTGCCCATATCAAATCAAAAGGATCATTAAAGCTGCTGTTGTAAAGCTGAGGCTGCCTCCCTCTTTAAATGTGCATCCTTCATTTCATGTTTCACTTACCAAGCCAGTTTCCATCTGTGCTCTGGCTGAACCTCCTCCATCCCCCATGGTTCTTGACAATCACCCTGCCTTTACCATTCGTTGTATGCTGGATGTGCGTAGGCGAGGCCGAGGCATCCAATACTTGGTAGATTGGGAGGGGTATGGACCAGAAGAGTGGTCATGGATTTTTTGCTCTCTTCTTTTTAACCCCTTGGTCCTCAGTGACTTCTATGACCGACGCTCAAGAAAGCCTGGTAGGCTGCCAGGTTGCGTCCCTTGAGGAGTGGGGGTACGGTTAGGGTTTTGGTTCTCCTGTGTTTATTTCTCTCACCTCCCTTTTTGTTTGTACAGCAGAGCTTGTGTGAAGCAGGATGTGTGGCTGGTTTCTTCCAGTACTGCTGACCAGACACCAGGCCCGGATTGGCTAATCGGGTTAGTACCGAAAATTCCCGGTGGGCCGGTACGTTTGTTTGGCCGCGAAGGCCATTGTTGTCATGGAACTGGGTTTAAATTTTTTTTTTTTTTTTTTACCGCAGCCGCACTCTTTTTATTTATTATTTTACCGCAGTTCCACTCTTTTATTTAATATTTTCTCGCAGAGTGCAGCCTGCAAGACAATGATGACGTTTTGACTCCCTGGCTCCGCCCCCTGACACGGCCCCTTACAAGTTGCTCAAAATAAAAATACAAAGTCGCATAAAAAAATGGATAACAGAAAGCGCAAAGGCGGCGCTGAAAAGGCCAGAATAAAAAAAAAAAAAAAGCTTTGGAAACTGACGCAGCCAAATGTTCAAAGCTGAGCACATATTTTCTCAACAAAACAAACGAAGACGACGAGGCGGGTAAGTAAGCTAACGTTAAGGTAGTTAGGAGCAGTGCAAGATGCTAGCGACCGTGCAAAACAATGTCGTATGTAAACCACCGTTCATGTATCAAAGTTTTTCTTGTAGCTCTTCAGCAGCAGCCGCCTCTAGTACCGTTTGCTGCCAACAGTGAAGAGCGAGGCCCAGAAACGTCCCCAAGCACCAGTCATGAGCCCAACACACCAGAATGAGCAGGTAGGATTGTCATTCAGAAGAAATAATAGTAATGAAGAGCCCTGCTCAATGAAAATCATTTTCTTACTTGTTTCCAGTTCAAATATCTAAATATTCTTAATTCAAGATACATTTACAAGTGAAATGGCATGAGAAATTATGTCTTGTTTTCTGGAGAAAAAAAAAAACCTAAAAATTAAGTGATTTTTGTTTTTTGTTGCTTAAAAGCTAAAACTAAAACAATTATTTTTCTTACCCCATTGGCAGATAATGTAACTTGTTTTAAGCAAAAAAAAAAACTTAATTTTAAAGTGTTTATTCGTACTTGTTCACTAAATCTTGAAGTAAGTTTTTTTTTTAAGATATTTGGACTGGAAAAAAGACAAAAATACTGTAGAAAACAATGTGCCTATTGCAGACTTATATTCTTAGGTTTTAATTTTATTATTTTAATATAGTCAGTCGGGAACTAAAGTGGGCCGGTCTAAGGCATGAAACTCCAGGGCTGAAAATGAGTCCCAATCCGGCCCTGCCAGACACCTGCACTTAATCAGTCATCAGCTTTCCTACTTCAGCCTGGTCTGCTCAGCACCACTCTGCCAGATTATTCCGACTTATTTTACAATGCTTCTATTGTTCACTAGACGTCCTGCCACCAGACTGCTTCCTGCCTCCACAACCTGATCGTCTTTGGTTAATAAACTTTTTGACTATTTTGCCGTATTACCTTTGCTCTGGGGTCCTCTTGCAAAAACCTTAATAGAACCATCCTGAACCTCTAAAAGCAATCTTAAGTTTCTCATCATGAGCTTTTTCCATACCATGCATCCTGAAATAAAAATATCATCAGCAGTGAGTCAGACTGGTTTTGATTTGTAAAGACTATTGGTGAAGATACCTCTTTCTGTCCTGTTCTTTCTCTTCCAGAGCACGTCTGTGGGAAACAAAGGAGGGTGAGTTTCTAACATTTTATACTGAATTAAAGTTTTGTGTGAGGTTGGACACTGTCGGTATTTACTTCAGCTGTTGGTTCTCGTTGCTCAGTTGATTCAAACTGATATTCAGATTGAGTCATTAACAAAGTCAGACTGGTTTAAATAAAGAGTAGTGCAGTCTTTACCTTTCATTAAGATCCTTTTTTTGTGTGGAGCAGATCTGTAACAAACATTTTTCATGAATTTAGAACATTTAAAACTGATAAATTTGAGCTTGAGTTTTCTCAGTGTCAAGCATTCTGAAATAAAAATATTATCAGCAGTGAGTAAAAATTTTTTTTAGATTTTTAAAGATTATCAGTGAAGATACCTCTTTGTATTTTGACAAATGTCTTTTTAACATGTTAGTCTGAATTAAATTTCTGTGTAATTTTATATTATATATTTACCTCAGTTGAGTCCTCCTGAAATGCAGATGTCTTTAACAGTCAGACTTGTTTAGGATCAATATGAACTGATATTAATGTAGTCTGTACTGCAGTAGATCTGAGGGAAACGAATACCTAAAACAACTGTGGCCCTGTCAAATGTATAGTCTATTGTGAGAAAAGTCTACAATCATAAATAATCTGATGTATATACACACTACTGTATTTGTTTGCTCTGCTCTGGGATGTTCAGCAGAGAGATGATGAGAACAGTTTAAATCTAAGTTTATCTAAGCTCTGACACAAACTGTGTTTTGTCTGTAATGTCTCTAAAAAATGTCACATATCCCTCTTCCACTGAGCTGGTGCTGTTTGTTTTTATGAAAGTAAAAAGACAGAAGTGGCTGTAGGTGTCATTTGAAAGGATGATTAAAAAAATTCTTTCATTGATTTATCTATTCTGTGTTGTCCTAAGGGGACACAGGCTCACTGGCACCATCTAGCTCTGGAGCACCTGAACAGCAAACCAAACCAGGTGACATTAGCCATGTGCATAAATGGCCTAACATGTTTGACGGTTTAAGACTTTGATGTTTTGATAAACGTCTCGGGTTACTTGACTGTAACCCTGTTCCCTTAAAAAGCGGGAACGAGATGCTGCGTAGCATTACGCTATGGGGAACATTCTTTGTGTGACCGGTTGTGAAGCACGTGTGTCAAACACGCCAAGAATTGGCTTATAATACCTCTGTTGGTGACGCAGCTCATCAGTGGCAGCTGTGTGATTGCGCGCACCTGAACAGAGGGTATAATAACACATGGCGGAGCGGGGTCTTCAGGTCAACTTTGTCTGAAGAGCGCCCGGACACGCCCAGTGCGGCATTGCAGCGCAGCATCTCGTTCCCGCTTTTTAAGGGAACAGGGTTACAGTCAAGTAACCGAGCGTTCCCTGTCAAAGCTACACTCGATGCTGCGTGGCATTACGCTATGGGGAACGAGAATACCACGCCGCGTCTGGACCCCTCGGGTTGTGAAGTGTGCACAAACACAAAAGAGGTCTCAAACACAATTTTGGGATGATGACTCAAGGACATGCGAGCCCACAGTAGCATGAACATCCAAGCTATAGAATCTGATGAATGTGTGCCGGGAGGACCAGCCTGCCGCATCACAAACTTGCTGCAGCGGGGGGTGAAGTCTCTCCTGCTCCGGTGTTGTAAATGGCGGAGGACAGAAGGCTTCAAGAATGACCGGATTTAAGGTCGAGAATGGAACTTTTGGAAGATAGTTAGGGTGAGGATGCAAAATGGCTTTGACCAGCCCGGGAGCAAAGTCTAGGCAGGAGGGCGAAACTGACAGAGCCTGAAAATCTCCAACCCTCTTGATAGTGGTAATGGCCGCCAGAAGAACCATTTTTAGAGTCAGAAACTTAACAGACGCTGACTCCATTGGTTCAAAAGGAGTGCTTACTAAGCCCTCCAGCACTATAGCTAGGTCCCAGGAAGGAACTCTAGCTCTAGTTTGGGGCCTCAACCGCTTGCCACCTCGAATGAAGCGGGCAACTATAGGATGTCTCCCTATCGAGACCCCGTCAATCAGGGCGTGGCAAGCCGAAATGGCGGCCACAAAAACCCTGAGTGTGCTAGGATTAGTGCCCGAGGACAGCTTGTCCTGCAGAAACTCCAGCACTGAAACAATCTGGCAGTGGACTGGGTCTGCATGATGTGTAGCACACCAGGCATTAAAGACACGCCATCTGCAGGCATAGGCTCTCCTTGTAGAGGGAGACCTAGCGCTCAGAATAGTCTCTACAACAGGGGCCGGGAGCCCGACATCTCTTAAGTGGTCCCCCTCAGGGGCCAGACGTAAAGGTTCCAGAGGTCGGGCCGGGGATGAAACACTGTCCCCTGTGCCTGAGAAAGGAGATCCCTCCTGGTCGGAATCGCCCATGGCGAGCCGTCGAGGAGAGATATTAGGTCTGAGAACCACACTCTGGTTGGCCAACGGGGCGCTACTAGTAAGAGGCGCAACCCTATGTATGTATAGGTTAATTGACAACTCTAAAAAAGTGTCCCTAGTGAATGAATGTGAGAGTGAATGGTTGTCTGTTACTGTCTGTCTCTAAATGTCAGCCCTGCGACTAACTGGCCACTGTCCAGGGTGTACCCCGCCTCAGTCCCAAAGCTGCTGGGATAGGCTCCAGTCACCCGCGACCCCTAACGGGACAAAGCGGGTGAAAACAAATTCCACCAGCTTGGCTGTGTGGTCATTAAATAGGAAAAAAAAAAAAAAAAAAAACGCGTTGACGGACCTTCGCCAGGACTCCCGGGAGCAGAGCCACCGGGGGAAATGCATAAAGGCGCAGTCTGGGCCACACATGGGCCATTGCGTCCAGACCCAGGGGAGCTGGAGGAGTCAGAGAGAAGTAGAGGGGACATTGTGCTGTCTGCTGTGAAGCAAAGAGGTCCACCTCTGCTTTGTAAAATCTTTCCCAGATTTGGCTCACTACCTCGGGGTGGAGTTTCCACTCCCCATGTGTCACAGTCTGTCTGGACAATAAATCTGCTCCCACATTCATGCGCCCGGGATATAAATCGCCTGAGGGACAGGAACTTGTCCTGAGCCCAAAGCAGCACCTGCTGCGCTAGCTTGTTCAAGCGGCACGAACGCAGTCCGCCTGACGATTTATGTAAGAGACCACCGCTGTGCTGTCTACTTGTACTAGGACATGGTAGCCCCTTAGCTGCTGGAGGAAGTATTTCAGGGCCAGAAATACAGCCTTCATCTCGAGGCAATTGATGTGCAATGCGAGAAGATGGCCTCTCCATATCCCTTGGGCTGGACGGCCATCTAAGACCGCGCCCCAGCCCGTGAGGATGCATCTGTCGTTAGCATCATGCGACGACAACATGGACCTAGGGTGGGACCCAAAGTGAGAAACTGGGGTCTGAACCACATAGATAGAGTGCTGAAGCCCTCGGCGCGTAACCCTTATTTGCTTCAGGGGTTGGCCCTTGGATGAAACCCCTGGCTCTGAGCACAGCTGAAAACGGTCTCATGTGCAGAAGGCCCAAAGGAATTACCGTGGATGCAGATGCCATGAGACCCAATATTCTTTGAAAGAAGTGCACAGCCACTTCCTGGCCTAGCCTGATAGCTTTCAGGGTAGTTAGAATGGACCCGACACGTGCAGGAGACAGATGTGCCTGCATCTCGGTTGAGTCCCAAACAACCCCTAGATATGTTGTCCTCTGGGCGGCCGAGAGAACGTTCTTCTCGGCGTTGAGTCTCAAGCTTAGAGAGTCGAGATGAGCTAGGACGACGTCCCGATGTCGAAGCACTAGCTCCTGAGACTGAGCTAATATCAGCCAGTCGTCTATGTAATTCAAAATGCGGATGCCCTGGAGTCGCAAAGGAGCCAAGGCTGCATCCATGCATTTTGTATATGTACGGGGTGACAAGGCAAGGCCGAACGGAAGAACCCGATACTGGTACGCTTCGCTCCCGAAAGCTAACCTCAGGAACTTTCTGTGCTCTGGCAGGATTTGTATGTGAAAATACGCGTCCTTTAAACGCAGCATCGAGTGTAGCTTTTGACAGGGAACTAAGTCTTATTATTATTTTAGGACTGAAGCCATGTGCACACATTACATCTTTTACAATGTGGTGGTCAGTAGACTCATGTTCTAGAGTCACTCTGGTTAAATCTTAATTCTGTTTTTTGGTTTGTGACTTGATGACACAGAGAAGGCGGACACAGAGTCACTGGAGTTAGGAGGAGACGATGCAGAAGATGGAGACAGATACAGGGACTTATGGGGTGCATAGTGGCAGCATAGTGGCAGTGATGGAGTCACAAGCCAAACAATGACATACCTGTTTATTCTTACATTTTACTGTTCAGTCATTCATAATTGTTTGTATTTTTATTTGTATTTTGTTTTTTTATGTACCTAGAGTCTCTCACGCTTCTTATAACATCAAGTTTAAAGCAAGGGACTGGTTTTAATTTGAAAAGACTAAAGAGTGTAACAGAACATTTTAAAATATGTATAGATTTACATGCCATTTTGTATTTTGCTTATCCGTACAAATGACAAATGTTGGGTTGTTGAACCTGTTTGAAGACTGTGCCATTGTTTCGTTTTTAGACTCCTAAATCAGACCAGGGACAATTGAATCAAATCTACAGCTCATCTTGAACCCTCTCCGTCTGTCCTTCTTTTGTAAGTCTGCCTGCCTCCAATACTGTGGTTTATAGAGCTATTTTGAGTGTTTGAGCGTGTCTCTCCTGGGGGTTGTCCTTGGGGGGGATGGGACCGAGCATTCCACAGCAAGCAAACATTGTGGGGTGCAAATGTAGTGATTTCTTCCAGTAACAACCTTATGCTGTCTTGGTGATCTTTCTCTCCCTTTCCAAATCCAGTTTCTAATAGTAAGCCTTGCCCTTGGATTAATCTGCCCTGCACCTTTAGATTTTATCTGTTACATAAACTGGTGAGGCACTCGATTTAAGATCAGGACCTTAAATACATATAATCATGTAGAAAATTTAACAGTAAAATTATATTTTATATATATTATATAATACGGCAAAGTTTTATAACAGTTCCACCTAAAACAAGTTACCATTTATTTCCTGAGAATCCTATGAGCTACTCTGATCGACTGTTGCTCACACAAGGCAGGAAGTAATCTGACAGACTGGCCTATAATTTTACACATTTGTGATTCTGAAAAGGTTTTATTTACCAACACTCTGTTAAATGTTAGTGAGGAAATTGATAATCCATAATATCAACTGATGGTCCAGATGAAAGTGAATGGTCAGCTGCTCTGGAAGGATGTGAGGCTGCACGGTATTAAAGGCAGAGAAGTTAGCAAACAGTAGCCCATGGGCGTAGGTTTGGTCTCAGCTTTGGTGGGGACACCCCTGAACCAGACTGTTGGCAATACAGAATATCACAATACAGAAGTGAATCTTCATCTCATATTGTATCCTTACCCCGATATACCATCCTGTATACTGTCCCTAAAGAGCTAGTATAACTGTATAATCTAAAAAATGCACTCTCAAAAAAACAAAAAAATCTGAGACTGTGTAATGCTGAACAACCAAATTATTATGTACATTATTAGTATTTACGCTAACAAAAAATACTCTGCCACAAGGAAACAAATCTAAATAAATAAATATAAACATTTTTCTATTATAAACACTATTTACCCTCCAGTACACTCACATTAATACCTAAGAATTTGAAATGCTGAACAACCATTGTTCCATGTAGGTTAGTAGCCTATTTATACTTACAAAAAAAACACTGTTGCAAGAGGTAGACTTTGAGAACTTTTGGAGCATAATAAACTAAAAACAAAGCAAAAAACATCTTTATTCTACTATTTGGCACTCAAAAAAATAACTCCATTATGGCTACTTTCCACATTTTACTGCATTTTCTTGATTCCATCCTTTAATCTAAACTTTCCAAACAGATGCCTACGTCTGTCATTTACAGATACAAACTGTTGGCCTACATCGTTATGGTCCAGCTTTGTCAAGGGCCTCTTGACTGGTCAGTCACTACTGCTAGTTTATTTGTGTGGCTAGCTAGTTTTTTTACACTTTTTACACACTTTTTTACACTCGGACTCTGCTTTATGAAAAAGCTTCTTATGTCCCCTTTTTTCTTCTTGGGTGGCATCTACAAAGTACAAAAAGGGGCAAAAAAAAACTTAAAATGTTTTTACTCTGGCCTTTGTATGTGGCAGAGAGACAGCCCTGCTAACATACCGTCTGCGTTGTCAAAATGAGCGCGTGCACACACACCAGCTGCTTGCTGCTAGTGCAAGCACAAAAGTAGTCCCAGCGTGTAGCCTGTCAGATACCCCGCCGCCAATCAAATTACGGCGTTTCTTGTACTGTCGTTGTCCTGGCCGTTAGAATCGATCCAAATAGCAGTGCAAAGATCCAAATAACAGTTCAAAGGAGCTTGCTAAATATTGGTGGGGACAAATTTGCCCTCTCAAAATATTGATAGGGAATTGTACCTAGCGTCCCCCCCTAAACCTAGGCCCATGCAGTAGCCTAGCAATTGTGTTAGGGGACTCAAGATGTTAGCCCTGTAAGCAAACTACAGAGGGTCCATCAGAGGATCAACAATTCCAGAAATGTGGCTCATAACAATCCTCTCCAGTGTTGATTTTTTAATAAAGACTCAGAGTACTCATTTATCCAGCTTGACGTACAACACAGTATGCGTCCACCTTTACTGCATGTTCAAAAAACAAACAAATAGCCACATTACAGCTTTTCTTCAGTGCTTAAATTACCAGAACAAAAATGCTTAGAGCTCAACCTAGTGGCTCTATTATATAAATGACAAAGAGAATTTACATGAGAGAAGCTTGATAATTTAAACATCTTTAACTGAAATATACACAAGTTTAACAATCATTCTGATTAGAGTGTATTTTTCCAACACTCCTCAATCGCAAACAGAATGATTAATTAACTGGTTTAACTCCAGTCATTTTTTCTCAGCTTCTTGAACTTTTCTTCACTCAGTCCTTTAGTGAGTAGGTCAGCAACCATATTTTCAGTATTGCAATATTTCAATTCTATGACTCCACTTGCAATTTGCTCTCGAATGAAATGGTATTTAATGTCAGTGTGTTTTGCACGTCCATGAAATTGAGGGTTCTTCGCCATACAGATAGCAGACTGATTATCTTCAAACATCAACGTAGGTCCTGTTTGGTTTACTTTTAGACCTGTATATATATATATACACATATATATGGGATGTCATTCGGGCTTGAGAAGTGTAGTCGAATGGTGACAAAGAGAGGGAAGATAGTCCACACAGAAGGGGTCTCACTCCCAGAAGGAACAATAGCAGACATTGAGGATGGTTACAAGTACCTTGGAATACCACAGGCAAATGGCAACCTCGAAGAGGTAACAAGGAAAACAGCAACTACCAAATACCTCCAACAAGTAAGGCAAGTCCTAAGAAGTCAGCTCAATGGCAAGAACAAGGCACGGGCAATAAACAGCTACGCCCTGCCAGTGATCAGATACCCTGCGGGAATAATAAGGTGGCCAAAGGAAGAGATACAGATCACAGACGTTAAGACACGAAAGCTCCTCACCATGCATGGAGGGTTCCACCCCAAATCCAGCACCCTAAGACTGTACGCTAGCCGTAAAGAAGGCGGCCATGGACTAGTGAGTGTGAGAGCCACTATCCAGGATGAAACATCCAAAATCCACAAGTACATCGAAGATAAGGCCCCAACAGATGGCACTCAGTGAATGTCTCAGGCAATGGGGAACAGAGGAAGAGGAGCTGGAGGAGGGACCACCGGAACATAACTGAAGTGGCTGATATCAAGAAATCCTACCAATGGCTAGAACGGGCCGGACTGAAGGACAGCACAGAGGCACTCATCATGGCTGCACAGGAGCATGCCTTGAGCACCAGAGCAATAGAAGCCCAAATCTACCACACCAGACAAGACCCAAGGTGTAGGCTGTGCAAACAGGCCCCTGAGACAATCCAACACTTAACTGCAGGGTGTAAGATGCTGGCAGGGAAAGCATACATGGAGCGCCATAACCAAGTGGCTGGCATAGTGTACAGGAACATCTACGGAGTATGGACTGGAAACCCGAGGTCAAAGTGGGAAACACCCCCAAAGGTGGTAGAGAATGACCGAGCCAAGATCCTGTGGGACTTCCAGATTCAGACTGACAGAATGATAATGGCGAACCAACCAGACATTGTGGTGGTGGACAAACAGCAGAGGAAGGCCGTTGTGGTTGACGTTGCAATACCAAGTGATTGCAACATCAGGAAAAAGGAACATGAGAAACTAGAGAAATACCAAGGCCTCAGAGAAGAGCTGGAAAAGGCTTGGAAGGTGAAGGCGACAGTGGTGCCTGTGGTCATCGGAGCACTCGGGGCAGTAACCCCCAAACTGGAAGAGTGGCTACAGCAGATCCCTGGAAGAACACCAGACATCTCGGTCCAGAAAAGTGCAGTACTAGGAACAGCAAAGATACTGCGCAGAACCCTCAAGCTCCCAGGCCTCTGGTAGAGGACCCGAGCTCGAAGGATGAGAGACCACCCGCGGAGGGTGAAGGTCAAAGTTTTTTTTTTTTTTTTTATATATACACAACAGCACACAGGCCAGGCCCACCAGATCATCAGAGACTTCACAGGACACCCCTCACGTGTTATTATACACACTGGGACTAATGACCTTCACACACTGCGCAACAATACTGCTGATGCTGTGAGGAAAATAGCAGAAATCACCAGCAAAAAATTCCCAGAGTCCCGAATCGTAATCTCCACACTTCTCCCACGATCCGACACACCACCACACATCATCTACAGCATTAATGCTGAAATCTCCCGTAGATGCTCTTCACTCCCTAATGTACACCTGGCCCACCACCACAACATCGGCCTCCAACACCTGTATGATGGACTCCACCTGCACAGAGATGCAGTGCGTGTTTTGCAAAGACCCTAAAGGATGCAGCCCTGGGCGCAGACCATCATCACCAAGGCCCCTGTTACCGACTCCAGAATACCATCGATCCATTCACCCCTACATCCCCAGACACACCCCTCCGACCCGGTGAGGAAGGACATCGCCTGGACCAGGATCCACATCATCCACCTACAGCTCCCCACAGAGCTGTACACCTACAGTCACCAACCTCACATCCACCTGCTGCCCAACAAACCCCAGTCAGAAGGAAGAGACCGAAGGCCCCCACAACAAGAGAAGCCCCCCGAGCTGAGAGCACAGAGCTACGCTGAAGCTGCAGCCCGCCCCCTCGCTGCCCCCAGCAGTGAACTGAGTCAGATCAGAGAGATGCTCCAGACCCTGTGCAGACAGCTCCTCAGCAGATAAGGACTACACACACAAACACATTGAAAAAAAATGCAATGTAATGTAAATTGCTTAACATGTACTGTACATTGTGACAGGTTATTTTCTCTCTGTCTTACAAACTAACATTTATATTAAAACAAATCTTACACCAGAACAAATCAAGCTGGAAACCTGCACAATGTTTCAGGTCCAGCAGAAATACAGATGGACTTCAGACAGCGCAGAAAAATTCATCCATGCCCTGAATTCTGAAGAACTGAAAAATCGAATTACTATATTTATGAATAAAAAATTTGAAACAACTAAAGATGGTGTTAATTTGGCTACAAATGAAATCAATAACATATTTCAATAAGCAGCATATATAAGTGAATTGAAAAAGAAAGGCAAAAAATTCATTAAAAAAACACCAAAAGATGAAAAATGGTTTGACTCAGACTGTAAAACATTAAGAAAACAACTTAGAAAATTATCAAATTTGAAACATAAAGAACCATACGACACCGACATAAGAACTGAATACTGTTCAACACTAAAACAATACAAAGACACAATTAGAGCAAAAAAGCAACACCATCTGAACAAAAGTTTAGAAGAAATAGTACATTCAATAAATCAAAATCAGTTCTGGGATATGTGGAATAATCTGAGCACAACAAAACCACAAGATCTACCAATACAAGATGGAAACATTTGGACACAACATTTTGAAAATTTATATCAAGAAATCCCACCAAAACAACTGAATGACAATTATGATCTGATCAAACAAAATCTACAAACTTATGAAGACACATTTAAAAATAATCAAAATCCAC
This sequence comes from Perccottus glenii, assembly GCA_024416835.2. NCBI lineage: Eukaryota > Metazoa > Chordata > Actinopteri > Gobiiformes > Odontobutidae > Perccottus > Perccottus glenii. Next base: position 26,940,680 of record CM044560.2, read on the forward strand.
TTGACTTCCCAATTACACTTAAAGAATTGACAAACAAACTCAAAAGCCAAAAATGTAAGAAATCTTGTGGTCCTGACAACATTCTAGGTGAAATGCTGAAACACAGCACACCTGAGCTTCAGACAGCTGTGCTCAAATTATTCAACATTGTACTTAGTTCAGGCTGCTTTCCTGACATCTGGAGCCGAGGACTCATTACCCCTATTCACAAGAGTGGAGACAGATTGGACCCTAATAATTTCAGAGGCATCTGTGTGAGCAGTAATCTGGGAAGTTATTTAGCAGTATTTTAAACCATAGAATGGTAAACTTCTTAACGAGCACAATGTCCTGAGCCCGAGTCAGATTGGCTTCCTTCCAAATCACAGAACGACTGACAACATTTACACCCTACACACCCTAATCAATAAACACGTAAAACAGACCCAAAATGGTAAAATATTTGCATGCTTTGTCGATTTCAAAAAAGCATTTGATTCTATTTGGCACGACGGATTATACTATAAACTTTTACAAAGTGGTGTAGGGGGTAAAGTTTTTGACACTATAAAATCAATGTATTCGAACAACAAATGTGCGATCCGAATTGGCAACAGACATACAGAATTCTTCACCCAGAAAAGAGGAGTGCGGCAGGGCTGTAGCCTGAGTCCAACGCTGTTCAACATTTACATCAATGAGTTAGCGGTGCAGTTGGAACAGTCTACAGCCCCTGGACTCTCTCTACAAGACAAGAACATCAAGCTTTTGCTGTACGCAGATGATCTGGTGCTGCTGTCCTCCACCCCACAGGGACTACAGCAGCAGCTGGACCTGCTGGACAACTACTGCCAGAACTGGGCCCTGGCAGTAAACCTCAACAAGACCAACATTATGGTCTTCCAGAAGAAGCCCAGATGTCAGGAACACAGACACCAGTTCAGTCTAGGCAGCACCGCTCTAGAACACACGATGCAGTACACTTACCTCGGCCTGACCCTCACTGCATCGGGGAGTTTCAGTTCGGCAGTGAATGCTCTCAAAGATAAAGCTCGAAGAGCTCTATATGCAATTAGGAAAAAATTCCAAAATATTGAAATACCGATTCCAATTTGGTGTAAAATCTTTGATAGTGTGATTCAGCCCATAGCGCTGTATGGAAGTGAGGTTTGGGGTCCACTCAGTGATCAGAGCTACACTAGATGGGACAGACATCCAACAGAAGCCCTACACACAGAATTCTGCAAAATGATTCTAAAATTACAAAGAAGAACACCCAATAACGCATGTAGGGCAGAATTAGGCCGATTCCCATTGATTATAAATATGCATAAAAGATCCCTCAAATTCTGGATGCATCTTAAATCAAGTCCCACAGAATCGCTACATTTTAAAGCGCTACAAACCCAAGAACTGAACCCTGAAAAGAGTCCACTCAGTCAGCTAGTTCTGAGACTTACTAACCTGACTAACTCTACCAACACTAACCAGTCTCAGACCAGCACTGCTTCTCACACAAACATCAAAATCAATCAAATTACCAAACAATCTAAAAATACATACCTGGAACATTGGGATCAAGAAACTAAAACACAAAGTAAATTACAATTCTATCGAACTCTAAAGTCAGATTATGAACATGAAGATTATCTTCAGAGTGTCAGAGACACAAAGCAGAGACGGATCCTGACCAAGTACAGGCTCAGTGAGCACAGTCTAGCCATCGAGACGGGCAGACACCGAAAGAGCTGGTTACCCAGAGAGAGAAGAGTGTGTGCTCACTGTCAGACAGGAGAGATCGAGACAGAGACGCACTTCCTCCTGCACTGCCAGAAATACACGTCAATAAGAGACACATACTTTAACAAATTCACAAATTTAATACAGAATTTTACAGCAATTAGTGAAACAGAAAAATTAAAAATAATATTAGGAGAGGGACACACAGCAGCACTGGCTGCGAGATACATGTGGACGTACCACAGCCTGAGAGACAGCAGGTGAACGTGTGTATGTGTGTGTGTGACCTCAGTGTGTCTGACCCTATTGTGCACCACAGTCATCCTTAGTATGTTTGTGCATTTCTATGTAAGTTTAAGACTGTGGAATCAAATGTTCACACAAATGTTATAATTTGTTAGTTTAATATTATAAGATGTTATTATAATCGGTTCCATTACTGTGATGTTCATTTTTTGTTATAATTTATTTTATTTTTTCTACATTTGTACACTAAGCTTTGGCAATATTGTATAATTTACATTCATGCCAATAAAGCAATATTAAATTGAATTGAATATATATATGTGTATATATGTATATATATATATATATATATATATATATGTGTATATATATATATATATATATATATATATATATATATATATATATATATATATATATACATATATGTGTATATATACATACATATATATATATATATATGTGTATATATATATATATATATATGCTGGTTAGCTCAGCTGGTAAGGACATGGCCTTTCACACGGGGACCCAGGTTCAAGCCCCTCGGGTGCTATCCAGTGTGGGTCCTTAGGCAAGACCCTTCGCGCTACTGCCTACCTCATAATGATGATGAGAGACAATAAATGCTATGAGATGCCGGATCAGACGACGCCCGGCCAAACAAGGTCTGCGTCAGGTGTTGGGGAACCAGAGCAACTTGATGACAAATGGGCTACTGGAACAAGGCGGAGATGGGCGAGATGCGATAACAAGGCTCTGTTGGAATGCTACTACTCCAGTAACCCTAGTCAGAGGGGTTACATGAAGAGAATGTGGGATGAATGGTTACTACGAAACCCACAATCCAGGCTTACATCGAAGCAACTAGTAGCTCAGTGTTCCAACATCCACAAGCGGCAGCTGCTATCACAACTTGAGATTGACGAGATACAACACAAATGCTACGGCAAGGGGGAGCCAGGACGCAAGGTCAGAGGGGAGCCAAGGCTTCATACCCAATCCCCAACCGGGGAACAATAACGCTGAACGAGGCAGCGACTGACCTGAAAGACAAGATCATGGCGAGAATGAATGCAAGGCAACCCGGCGCCAATTACAACGGCTAAGTGAAGTACCATCAGAAAGTCTCCTAGAAGATGTGAATGCAGCATTGAGTGCGATCCCTACCACATCCATCACTGAAACCAATGAGCTGCTATACAACTCCGCAGCAGTGATCCTTGAGATGCTTGGCTATAAGAGCAACCATGGGAGCCATGAGAAACAGTACCCACCATGGAAACAAAGGCTGGAGGCTAAGATCAAGCAGACACGTAGAAGTAAGCCAACTGACAGAGGCCAAGAAAGGTGCAATGAGAAAACAGGTACCCAAGAGGTACAACCAGATGCCCATACCTGAAGCACTTGAAACTGCCAAACAAAGGCTCCAAGCCTTGGCCAGCCGCCTAAAGAGGTACACAAGAGAGAAGCCAGAAGAATAAACCGGCTGTTCGCAACTCAACCTGCAAAAGTGTACGCTCAATGGCAGGGTAATAACAGCAGAGCAGACCCTCCAAGGCTGGAAACTGAACAATACTGGAAAAGTATATGGGAGAGGAGGCATCACACAACAGCGATGCACAGTGGCTGGTGGCTCTGAGAGAGGACCACAGCAACCTGCCTGAACAGAATCCAGTTACCATCACAGCGGCAGACATCCAAGAAAGACTCTCAGGTATGAAAAACTGGACAGCACCGGGCCCTGACAGGATCCACACCTACTGGCTAAAGAAGCTCACTGCACTCCACGAGCGCCTTGCAGCGCAAATGAACCAGCTGCTAAGGGATGGGGCGCACCCTGAATGGCTTACCGAAGGCGTACAATCCTGATCCTGAAGGATCCCACAAAGGGTACAGTCCCATCCAACTATCGGCCAATAACCTGTCTCTCCACAACATGGAAGCTCATGTCAGGCATCATTGCGGCTAAGATAAGTGGGCACATGGATCAATACATGAGCAAAGCACAGAAGGGCATCGGCAAAGAAACCAGAGGAGCTAAACACCTGGTTGACAGAACAGTCACCCAAGACTGCAGAACCCGACACACCAACCTGTGCACTGCCTGGATTGATTACAAGAAAGCATATGACTCAATGCCACACACATGGATCACTGAATGCTTGGAGATGTACAACATCAACAGGACTCTAAGAGACTTCATTGCAAACTCAATGAGGCTGTGGAAAACCACCCTTGAAGCCAATGGCAAGCCACTTGCACAAGTATCCATCAAATGTGGTATATACCAAGGAGATGCTCTATCCCCACTGCTGTTCTGCATAGGCCTGAACCCCCTCAGCCAAATAATCGACAAGACTGGCTATGGATACCGACTCAGGAATAGGGCCACCATCAGTCACCTCCTCTACATGGATGACATCAAGCTATACGCTAAGAGTGAGCGAGACATCGACTCACTGATCCACACCACCAGGATCTACAGCTCTGACATTGGGATGTCATTCGGAATTGAGAAGTGTAGTCGAATGGTGACGAAGAGAGGGAAGGTAGTCCACACAGAAGGGGTCTCACTCCCAGAAGGAACAATAGCAGACATTGAGGATGGTTACAAGTACCTTGGAATACCACAGGCAAATGGCAACCTCGAAGAGGTAACAAGGAAAACAGCAACTGCCAAATACCTCCAACGTGTAAGGCAAGTCCTAAGAAGTCAGCTCAATGGCAAGAACAAGGCACGGGCAATAAACAGCAATAAACACAATAAAAAGGAACATGAGAAACTAGAGAAATACCAAGGCCTCAGAGAAGAGCTGGAAAAGGCTTGGAAGGTGAAGGCGACAGTGGTGCCTGTGGTCATCGGAGCACTCGGGGCAGTAACCCCCAAACTGGAAGAGTGGCTACAGCAGATCCCTGGAAGAACACCAGACATCTCGGTCCAGAAAAGTGCAGTACTAGGAACAGCAAAGATACTGCGCAGAACCCTCAAGCTCCCAGGCCTCTGGTAGAGGACCAGAGCTCGAAGGATGAGAGACCACCCGCGGAGGGTGAAGGACAAAGTTTTATATATATATATGTGTGTATATATATATATATATATATATATGTGTGTATATATATATGACAATAAATGCTATGAGATGCCGGATCAGACGTCGCCCGGCCAAACAAGGTCTGAAAAATGACAAATGGGCTACTGGAACAAGCCGGAGATGCGATAACAAGGCTCTGTTGGAATGCTACTACTCCAGTAACCCTAGTCAGAGGGGTTAGGCCAAGAAAGGTGCAATGAGAAAACAGGTACCCAAGAGGTACAACCAGATGCCCATACCTGAAGCACTTGAAACTGCCAAACAAAGGCTCCAAGCCTTGGCCAGCCGCCTAACGAGGTACACGAGAGAACGGCCAGAAGAATAAACCGGCTGTTCGCAACTCAACCTGCAAAAGTGTACGCTCAATGGCAGGGTAATAACAGAGCAGACCCTCCAAGGCTGGAAACTGAACAGTACTGGAAAAGTATATGGGAGAGGGAGGCATCACACAACAGCGATGCACAGTGGCTGGTGGCCGTGGCTGTTCAAGTGGCTGTGGCAGTGGCTGTTCAAATCTAAAAAAAATCTGCTCAAATCCATTTAAACCTGTTCAAATTAAATTAAAACAATTCAAACTCTACTTAAACCTGTTTAAATCCAAATATAACCTGTATGTTTTGCCTTGGTACTAACAGGTCCCACCTTCATGTTGACTTAAAAGTCCAGGTCCACGGTGTGTTCTCCTCTGAGAGCGAGAGCCTCTGCAGCTGAAACAGAAACACAGTTCAACAGGACTCAAGACCAGTACAAGGCAAACAGAGTGTATTTCACAGAATTAAAAACACAATTACAGAAAACTCTAACTCTAACCTGCCCACACTACGTTACCTCCAGGGCTGAGGAAGGTGACCCGTCCCGTCCCGGTTTTCTCGTCGTACTCCACAAAGTCCACCTCGGCTCCTCCTTGACTCGGTTTGGTGAAGGCCAGCTCCAGTCGGTCCTTCACTCGCTCCTCCGTCATCGCTTACTGAACGTTGCAGACGCTCAGCTGAGTCCTGGACACGTTCACAAGAACCTGAGGGGAACAGATACAGCTCAGACCCGTGAGCGGCAGGTCTCAGTGAATGTGGCAGATCTGTTTAGTTTCTGAAGTTAGACGTACCTCGAACTGAATGACAGGCTCCGTCCTGATCCTCTTGGGCTTTACCTCCAGAGCCTCCACTGAACAAACAGGACAGAGAGAAATGAACCCCAGTCACTAACAAAGGCCCAGTCTCTCCTATAGTTACACCTGTCTCAGTCTGGAGCAGAGGCATCATGAAGCAGGGATACAACTCCTGTTGAGCCTGGGTTTCTCTGAGTGCCGTTAGCATCAAGTCTCAAAATAAACTCTATAATGACCAGCACCTTTGAATAAATGCAGGACATATAAGCACCAAGTAAAGACCAACACCAACAGACGTATGGAGTCCACTGTTTAAATGCTGCATTAGAAGAATTACAAAGACTGTAAATCCGTGGATCAGACAATATTCTTAACACAATGCCTTTTACAAAACCCAACTTTGAGAAACCACTTCATTTGATCTCACTTTAGACGGTCTCCAGCCAAAGCTAGTGCTCGCTTTTTGATTAGCTCTGATCTGCAGACGCTTGTGCAGAAACTTTGAGCTCATTCCTTGTCCCTGATTGGTCAGTTTAAAAGGTTTAGTCTGGTCTGGTCCACACTGGTCTTTATGGAACAGGTTTAGTCTGGCCTGGTCCTCACTGGTCTTTATGGAACAGGTTTAGTCTGGTCTGGTCTGGTCCACTCTGGTCTTTATGGAAAAGGTTTAATCTGGTCCACACTGGTCTTTATTGAACAGGTTTAGTCTGGTCTGGTCCACACTGGTCTTTATGGAACAGATTTAGTCTGGTCTACACTGGTCTTTATGGAACAGGTTTAGTCTGGTCCACACTGGTCTTCATCGAACAGGTTTAGTCTGGTCCACACTGGTCTTTATGGAACAGGTTTAGTCCGGTCTGGTCCTCACTGGTCTTTATGGATGTTCGGATCTTTTTAAATTTTCAGCCATTCGAATAGCCAAGCAACAGGCAGCACACATGGCACGACTCGTGTTTGTCATTAGTTTCGTATTTTGTTTTATTTATACAACTGACCACAGACACGAGTCGTGCCATGTGTGCTGCCTGTTGCTTGGCTATTCGGATGGCTGAAAATTTAAAAAGATCCGAACAGTCATAAACCAACGGGCTGTGTGCTCCTGATGATGAGTTGTGAATAACAAAAGACGCCACTCTGACTGTTTATGAAGAAGCTTCCGGCCCAACTGCGCATGCGGACACCCAAAGCACCATCACGCAACAAACAATCATTATAATGTAAATATTTTTGCTTAAATAAACCCTACTGTTCCCAATCTTTTAAGTATACTTTTTATAACCGTGAATTTTCCCAATATATTTCTTTTATTTATTTATTTTCCTAGTGACCTAAAGAACCGAACACCACCCATTTGGCCGCCCGATGCTAATTCAAGGAGGCCACTACAAAGTAACTTGAGTTTTCTCAGTAAAAACAGCAACTTAAAGTCAGGTTTTACAGCATACACAGAATTAACAAAATGCTTTCCAATGTAATTATTTGCTCAAAAAGACTCTCTAAGGAGGTAAGCATCACCACCTTTCCTCCTTCTGAGTGTAGGTTTGCCCTTGAACCACTCAGTTGCCTCCCAGGGTTACCCACTACCTAAACAATAAGCGTCTCTTGGGTACCCAATGGTAAGGACTTTATACCTTGAGCTGGTCTTCAACAGGAACCAATAGGACCAGTCTCCGCACATCCCTGCGAAGAACGATAGTAGAAAGTAAGGTAGAATCTTTTGACAGGGTCCTGGCAACAAGGGGGGCAGGAAGGCCTATACAGGTCGCCACGTCAGCATCCCGGACCACACCAAACTTGTCCGGATAGGTGACAACGATTCGACCGAGTCGGAACTGCCCTCTCAAGGCATTCTGGTCTGCCATCCAAACAAGATCTCCAACCCGGACACTTCTTTCCACTCTGTGCCACTTATGCCGGATAAACAAGTTCGGACCCGCTAGTTCACTCCACTTTGACCAGAATTTGTCAACTCCCGCTTGAACAGCCCTCAGCCTACGCCAAGAGTGAGTTTCCAAGTCAACACTGTGCATATCTCCTCTTTGTCCAGTGCGTCCCAGGATAAGGGAGTTAGGAGTCAAGTACTCTACTGTATCTTCTTGCTCTTGCACCTTGGCGTCGATAGGTCTCTCGTTAGTTAGGTTGGCTGCTGAGTAGAGAAGAGTCTGAAACTCCCCCCAGGTGTAGCTACTAGTCGTTCCGCCAAGACTATTTAGAGCTCTTTTGATAAGTTTGACAGCTGCCTCGGCCGCTCCATTTCTGTGGGGCGAGTCCGCAGGATGGAAATCCCACTGCCATTCAGTTCCATTTCTTGCTGCTATGTCCTCGACAGCCACCTTCTCTAAGCATGCTAAGTGCTTGTGTAGATCCCTCAGAGCAGACTTGGCACCTATAAAATTTGTTCCTCTATCAGACCATAACTTCCGAGGGTGCCCCCTCAGGGCAGTGAATCTGGAGTATGCTTGAAGAAAGCTCTCGGCAGAAAAGTCATCAACGAGGTCCGCGTGGATGGCTCTGGAAGCCATGCAACAATATACAACTCCCCAAACCTTTTTCTTAGTCCGTTTCTTTACTGCATCTCTGACCTCAAAAGGACCAAAAAGGTCCAATGTGGTGTACTCAAAAGGGTTTGATCTGCTAGTACGCTCATGAGGAAGGTCGCACATCACTTGTTGACATAGCTTTGCTCTTTGCTTCTTGCAAGTAACGCACTCGTTCATAATCTTCTTGACTATCCTTCGGCCTTCTATTACCCAAGCTTTTCTTCTCGTACGTAGCAGTGTAGCAGCAACACCTTCATGGTTGGCTTTGTGAGCTTCTCTAGCTAGCAAAGTCCCCAACCATGACTGGAAAGGAATTAACGGTATTGCTCTACTGTCTTCTCTCCAAGATTGTACTCTACCGCCACAGAGCAGGAGTCCTGTGTTTTCATCTTTAGTTACAACTAGGCGGTTCAAGGCAGTAGTCTTAAAGTTCAAGCCATCCTGGGCAGCAAGGGCTAAATCTTGAAAAGCAACTGTTCTCTCTTCTACAGACAGCTTAGAACTATATGCCTCCCACTTTGCCGAATTCAAGGCTCGGTCCTTCACACTTAACCAAGATTCTGCAGCCCGTCGAACCCAAGCGACAGTTCCGCATAGTTTTGATAAACTACTGAAACGTTTGGGCTCTACCAGGCGCACAAGAGCCACACTCCAAAGTTTCCTTCTTTGTCTTTCTACTGCTGGAGTTAGACCTTGGTCTTTTGGTAGTGGTTGTAGTATATTAACTCCCACATTAGCGCCATTATCAGTGCTGCAGGATCTTTCAATCTTTTGCGATTGAGCTCTAGTGGTTACAGCTGAGAATGCTTTTCTTTGTAACCTTTTTACCTTCTCAGCAACTTTGGTCACAATTTCGCTGGCCATCGTCACAGGCCATTCAGCTTCAGGTCTTTTAAGGAATTCAGGGCCTTGTTGCCATTCTGACTCTTCATCGAGTTCTTCAGGAGTTGCTCCCCTTGTGACGATGTCAGAAATGTTGAGATTGCCGTCAACCAACCTCCAATCGTCCACTGGCCCAGCCATCTGTATTTCACCGATTCGGTTAGAAAAGAACGTTTGGTAGCCATAACTATCCTTCTGGATTGCACCTAAGATAGTTTGGCTATCCACAAAGTGGACCCAGCATTTGACCTCAAGGCGGCAGTGCTTCTCAAAGTACCTTTTCAACCGGGTTGCGAAGACAGCACCACATAACTCTGCCTTAATCACGTCCCCTTTCTGGTTGAGAGGAGTAAGTTTGGCTTTCGATTCAACAAACCTCACAACTACTCCTCTTTGCGTTTCCCAGCAGAGATAAAGCACAGCGCCGTAGGAAGCCTCACTCCCATCCGAAAACGTGATACCCATAGGGTTGCCCATGGCTCCAAAAGGTGAGAGACTTCTTCCAAACTTTATCTTGCCAAGTCTCACATACTCTTCTCAGTCAAAGTCAAAGTCTGCTTTATTGTCAATTTCCACATGTACAGTACATACATACAGAGAATCGAAATTGCGTTACTCTCAGTCCCCGGTGCATACAGATAAAATTATCATTAAAGCCTAAGAGTCTAAGAGTCTAATAGCAGCCTCCCGGATTTTTGGCGACAGTGGGTCATCCCAAGTATCTTTAGTTGGATTACCTATACTTGCTTCTTGATAGGATTCCCTTACAAGCATTACTCCTTTCTGCTTTGCTAGGGTCGTAGAACCCAGCGACCTGACTTAGAAGTACTCGACGAGTTAAGGGGTTTGGAGTTCCACTTCTTACTTCCTCTTCCTTCAAATTCATTTCCGTCCTCATCTTGCCACGCTTCTTTGAGAAATTGATGGACGTCAACACCCAAATTTTGTCGGTCTCTGGTTTGTACCCAGTGCTTTACTTTCTTCGTCTCGCATCTGATTAGGTAACACAAAAGTCTCAAGTGCAGACAAAATTATCTCACTGTTAATGGAGTTCGCTGTGGATTCTAACCTCCCACTTTGGCCTGTCAAAACCCACGGCTTTAAGGAGAAGCCTCCAGCCTCCAAAATCTGTTCAACTTCGTTGGTAATGTTTTCCAGTGTTTTGATGTCATTGTGGGATGTTAATATGTCAACAACATAGCTGTCTTCTACCAGAACACGCCGTTCTTCAACCTTGGCTGCAAACTGTGGAAGATTAGCAGTCTCCCTCATAGCGACCTGGGCTATGCAGCCAGCAGGTTTATCCCTGATGTTAACTCTGACGACAGCGAAGGTTTGAATCTCATCCTCTGGGTTGTCTCTCCAGAGGAATCGATGGAGATGAACTTCTTTATCTTTAAGCCAAACAGAGTTATACATTTTCCTCACGTCGCCTAAGGCGGCGTACAATCCAGTCCTGAATCTTAGAAGGACTCCTCTGATCTCATTGAGGACGTCTGGGCCTTTGTACAAAAGGTCATTTAAACTCACCCCGCAGAACTCCTGGCTGCTGTTCCATACAATTCTTACAGGGGTAGAGGATGATTGTGGATTTGGTGCAACTAAATGGCTGATGTACCACTTCGGTCCCTTCCAGCTTTCAAGTTCTTCTTGCGAGAGTTTGACAGCAGCTCCCCTTGAGATCATCTCGTGGATTTGCTCCCTGTACGCAGCCTTCCATTTGGGCTCCCTCTCGAGACGTTTCTCAGTATTGAGAAAAGTTGCCTCCACTGCACGTCGGTTGTCTGGCAGTGTTGCAGGATCTCCTTTCCATGGATAGGTTGCGTCCCAGTGAGGAGACTTGCTATGCTTGTCCGCTTGCACATAGGTGAGGCATTCTTTGATCTTTTCTATTTCTTTTTCCTCTCCTAGTGTCATTTCTTTACCACCAGGGGGACATCTACCGCATTTGCAGCCACCACATTGAGGGTCGCAGGCAGCGCCGACGCTGTCCCACTTGAACCAATCAAACATTTCTTTGTTGGTGACCAAAGTACTCCTGAGGATTGTTCCTCCGTTAACTACTTTAGCTTCGGCAAGTTCAGTTGGGTCAACAAGGACTTCTTTATAAGCCTTTGAGGCTGATCTCATAGAACGTGCAAAATGAGTTTCGGACCTGTGCACCACTACGTCTACTTGCTCGAAGAGGTCAGGATGAGCTCCACCGACCGTTATTCCCAGAGGACCGTCCCAGAGAACGAGGTCTCCTTCCACTTGGATTGGCTGTGGGACCAGGCGACCTTCCCTATGACTTATTAGAAGGTCAATCTTTTCTGGACGGACCAAATCGTAAGCGGCGACGTAAGGAAAGAATTTTAGTAGTTGCTTTGGTGTGACTGCTTGGTTCACTTTTGCAATGTACTCAGGCCGTAACATAGGAGCTTGTGCTCCGCCACTGTACCCTTCTGTGTTTTTACTCTTATTCTCAGAGTATACCTTTTGGTAGCAACTATCTTCTTCATTCCTCCAACTCCTTGCACAATCAACTTGATGTCTTCGCCTTTCAACTTAAGATGCTCAGTGGCTTCATTTGAGATATAATTGGTATCTGAAGCAAGATCGATTATTGTACCGATTAGCTGGCCCGAGTTCGTTGTCACGGAGAGTAGCATCATTACTACGGGGTACTCTTTTGGCTCACTATTTGAACTAGTGCACATTGTTGTTGAAATCTTATTCGAGAAAGCTTCTTTGACCTCTGCTTTTAGCTCTGGAGATAACTTGGCAAGAACCCCCTCTTGTCTGTCTGTCAAGCCAAGTCTCTTTTTTTCTACTTTCACTTTGCATTTCTCTTCATTCCTTTTATCGTTCTTTTTCGTCTGTGACAACGGGCAGAGTAAGTAGTTTTGGTCTGAGGATCCTCCTTTCTGACAGTCTTCTTTTGAGCATAGAAACCTTTCAGTGCAACAACTGTCCTCATTATGGATGCACAAACATTTGATGCATACTCCTGACTTCTTTAACTGAGCTTTCTTGCTTGACAGGTTGAGCTTCTTGAAGGCTTTACACGCAAACAATCTACCTCCATGCTTTTCGTCTCCACAGGTTATGCATGAACTAGGTTGAGAGTCCTTTTTGATTGATGTAGCCTTGGTAAATGCCTTCTTTTCTCTGCTCTTTTCCTGTGACCTCTCAGTATAGTCCTTTGGGCTAGGCTGCAGTTGATCTAACTCCTCAAGAATGTCCTCCTGTCTTTTCAGGTACTCCATTAGACAATCAAAGTGATTTCTGGGTGAAAAGCCACTTGCAGGGCTGTTTTTATAAGTTAGCCACTAGTCTGGTAACTTACTCTCAATCGACAGTGCTACCAACAGATTTTTCACAGCATCTTCTTCCCCCAGGACTTGGAGGTCACAAAGAGCTCTTTCCACAGCTTGAATTAGTTCAATCGTCTTTCTAGGGCTGTTTCCCCTTACAGGTGGTAGGTCGTGTACTTCTTTTGAGATAAGTAGCACTATTTTCGGTTTGTTTCCGTATTTGTTGTCCAAAAGCCTGAACACATCAGTAGCAGATCCACAGCTAGACAAGACGAGGTCTCTCTTGACTTTGTCATCTAAACTTTCTATAAGATGAAACTTTTTTATGTTTTCCAAACCATGAAGGTTCCCCAGCTGCTGAAGGTCCTCCCATTCAGCTTTCCAACGTTAGTACTCTCTTATGTTACCATAAAATCTAGGCAGGCGTGCACGTTCCAGCATAATTTGGGGCTTGAAATTGAAAGGCCCTGGGTACATGTTGGAAGCACCTTGGACTGGCAATTGCGTGCTTGTATCATTTGGAAGTCCACCATAACTGAGATAGGTGGGAGCGATGGGTGGGTCATGCCGAACTTCGCTAGGGATGTGACTGTTTACGGGATAGGACAGTTTATGATTAAGAGAAGAACTAATAGATGCGGCGGCTTGCTCACCGTTCAGGCTTTCCTCGTCTTTGTCTTTCTTCCCAATAACTTTCTGCTCTTCTTCGTCTTCAGGCCAAGCGCTGCGTAGCCATGCCCACTTATCCCATAGTTTCTCGTGTCGCTTTCTCATCATCCTGCTACTGTCTCTAGATTCCATTAGTGCAGCATGAGGAATCATTTCTGTCCACTCAATTACTAACCTGTTGAGTTCACAGACCTCTCGTTCCAAGTTTCTATTTATCAGTTCACACTCCCTCTTAGAAAGCTGTAGATGGTCGAATTCTTCGGCCTGATCCAGTGCTGAATTAGCCTCTTTAACGAGGGTGGAGATTTGCTCCTTAGCAAATCTGGTCCAGAAGCTGTTTTGGATGAGGTGTTTAACTGCATCAAACTTGCGATTGCATGCCAATGTTTTCTCGTCAACCTGATCTGCCTTCTTTGTGGCCTCTTCGTCTTCTAATTCTCGTAGGGCCATAGCATAGTCAAATCCTGCATCTTCCACCCTGGTATGATCTCCTTTAAGCTCTCTCCACTCAGCCTTTAGATCCCTTTCTTCTAGCGCATTGGCCCTACGAGAATTAGAAGACGAAGAGGCCACAAAGAAGGCAGATCAGGTTGACGAGAAAACATTGGAATGACTCGTGTTTGTCATTAGTTTCGTATTTTGTTTTATTTATACAGACAAAAATGACCACAGACACGAGTCGTGCCATGTGTGCTGCCTGTTGCTAGCCTATTCGGATGGCTGAAAATTTAAAAAGATCCGAACAGTCATAAACCAACGGGCTGTGTGCTCCTGATGATGGGTTGTGAACAACAAAAGACGCCACTCTGACTGTTTATGAAGAAGCTTCCGGCCCAACTGCGCATGCGGACACCCAAAGCACCATCACGCAACAAACAATCATTATTATGTAAATATTTTTGCTTAAATAAACCCTACTGTTCCCAATCTTTTAAGTATACTTTTTATAACCGTGAATTTTCCCAATATATTTCTTTTATTTATTTATTTTCCTAGTGACCTAAAGAACTGAACAATGGAACACGTTTAGTCTGGTCTGGTCCACACTGGTCTTTATGGAACACGTTTAGTCTGGTCTGGTCCACACTGGTCTTTATGGAACAGGTTTAGTCTGGTCCACACTGGTCTTTATGGAACAGGTTTAGTCTGATCCTCACTGGTCTTTATGGAACAGATTTAGTCTGGTCCACACTGGTCTTTATGGAACAGGTTTAGTCTAATCCTCACTGGTCTTTATGGAACAGGTTTTGTCTGGTTCACACTGGTCTTTATGGAACAGATTTAGTCTGGTCCACACTGGTCTTTGTGGAACTGGTTTAGTCTGGTCCACACTGGTCTTTATGGAACAGGTTTAGTCTGATCCTCACTGGTCTTTATGAAACAGGGTTAGCCTGGTCCTCACTGGTCTTTATGGAACAGGTTTTGTCTGGTTCACACTGGTCTTTATGGAACAGGTTTAGTCCGGTCTGGTCCACACTGTTCTTTATGGAACAGGTTTAATCTGGTCCACACTGGTCTTTATGGAACAGTTTTAGTCCGGTCTGGTTCTCACTGGTCTTTATGGAACAGGTTTATTCTGGTCTGGTCTACACTGGTCTTTATGGAACAGGTTTAGTCTGGTCCACACTGGTCTTTATGGAACAGGTTTAGTCTGGTCTGGTCCACTCTGGTCTTTATGTAACAGGTTTAGTCTGGTCTGGTCATCACTGGTCTTTATGGAACAGGTTTAGTCTGGTCCACACTGGTCTTTATGGAACAGGTTTAGTCTGGTCCACACTGGTCTTTATGGAACAGGTTTAGTCTGGTCTGGTCCACGCTGGCCTTTATGGAACAGGGTTAGCCTGGTCTGGTCAATCAATCAATCAATATTTATTTATATAGCGCCTTCCATCAACCACAGATTGAACCAAGGTGCTTAACAACATTAGTAAAAAAATAAACATATTTACAAATAGGTTTAAAAACATATTTACACAATAAAAACAGATCAGTGTCACAGAGCCATTAAGTGCAAAAAGCCATTTTAAATAAATAGGTCTTAAGTTTGGTTTTAAACAGAGGCCGGTCAGTGATGGAACGCAACTCAATGGGCAACGAGTTCCAGAGTTTAGGACCGGCCACTGCAAAAGAACGATCGCCCCACTGTTTGAACCGGGACCGGGGCACCTTCAGCAGGTGTTGCCCAGCAGAACGTAGAGCTCTGCTGGGTTTGTGAGGGGTCACAATCTCACACAAATAAGAAGGTGCAAGGCCCGTGAGTGCATTAAAAACAAACATTAAGATTTTAAAATTAATTCTAAACTGGACAGGGAGCCAGTGCAGGGAGTACAGGACAGAAGTTATGTGCTCGTGTTTACGACTGTTAGTTAGCAGTCGGGTAGCAGCGTTTTGCACAAGCTGCAAACGGTGAAGTCCAGTTTGGTTAACTCCCACATAGAGCGCATTGCAGTAGTCTATGCGGGAGCTAATAAAAGCATGGATGGCTTTCTCCAGGTCAGCACGACTTAAAAACGGTTTAACCTTTGAAAGGATGCGAAGCTGAAAAAAGCTTGCCCTAACCACCGAATCTATTTGTTTGTCAAATTTTAGACTGCTGTCTAGTTTTACCCCCAGGTTTTTGACAACATGGTTGAGATGGGGGCCAAAGCAAAAGGACCAGGAGCTGAGACACTGGGCAGGTTGGATGTGCCGAACACAATACATTCAGTTTTATCCTCATTCAAACAGAGGAAATTCTGGGACAGCCACAATCTGATGTCCTCTAAGCATCTGTTGATGGACTGAAGACTATTAGGACAAGCAGGGACAACCGGAAGGTAAACCTGTAGGTCGTCTGCGTACAGATGAAAAGACATTTTGTGCTTTGAAATAACTGCACCTAACGGCAACATATACAAGGAAAATAAAACAGGGCCCAAAATGGAACCTTGTGGCACACCAGAGGTCAAGGGAGCCGAGGAGGAGGAGAGGTCACCAATCCTGACAGAAAAAGTCCTCTCTGTTAAATACGACCTAAACCACTGCAGCACAGGTCCCTGAAGCCCAACCTGTTGTTCCAGACGTGCCAGGAGGACTGAGTGGTCCACGGTGTCAAATGCTGCAGTAAGATCCAGCATTATGAGCAGCACTGGCTTTTTCTCATCAAGGGACAAGAGAATGTCATTTTGTACTTTGAGAAGAGCGGACTCAGTGCTTTGTCGTGTCCTAAAGCCAGACTGAAACTTTTCAAAAATCTGATTGTTCTCCAGAAAAGACTGTAACCGTAAGAAAACTATCTTTTCCAAAACCTTGGATAGAAAAGGTAAATGGGACACAGGTCTAAAATTTGACATAACGGTTGGATCAAGGTTGGGTTTTTTTAGCAGAGGCCTGACCACTGCGTGCTTGAATACAGTTGGTACAGAACCTGAACTCAGGCAGCTGTTTATAAATGAGAGGAGGCATGGGCCCACTGTGTTAAAAACCTGTTTAAGCATTTTAGATGGGATAATGTCCAGAGGACAGTTGGTCGGTCTCAGCCCCTGGACCACATCAGAGAGGAGAGAGAGTGATACTGGCTCAAACACATTAAACACAGAGAGGACAGGAGAAGAGCACAAGACAAAACTGTTAGACATGTTCTTAATGCTTTGTTTAACAAAGGCTACTTTATCAACAAAATAATGGAGGAAATCATTACAGGTTGACTTTGAGGCCTGCTGTAGAGCATTATTAGATGGATTTATAACAGACTGAATTGTGTTGAATAGCGCTCTAAATAGTAAATGGTAAATGGTATGCATTTATATAGCGCATTTTTGCACCCTTCATAGGCACCCAAAGCGCTTTACATCGTGCTTCCACTCACCCCATTCACACACATTCACACCTGGGGCAGACAGAGATGGGGGCTGCCATACACACGGCGCTCAACCTTCTCCTACCACCACCAAACACACCTCTACAGTCACACACATTCATACACCAGTGCTACCGACACTGGAGGCAAGGTGGGTTAAGTGTCTTGCCCAAGGACACAATGACAGTATGAACAGGGCAGAGCGGGAATCGAACCGCCAACCACCAGCTCTAGGACGATTAGAGCTGGTGGAAATGACATTAGACAGATACTGACTGGTCCACTCTGGTCTTTATGGAACAGGTTTAGTCTGGTCCACACTGGTCTTTATGGAACAGGTTTAGTCTGGTCTGGTCCACACTGGTCTTTATGGAACAGGTTTAGTCTGGTCCACACTGGTCTTTATGGAACAGGTTTAGTCTGGTCCACACTGGTCTTTATGGAACAGGTTTAGTCCGGTCCACACTGGTCTTTATGGAACAGGTTTAGTCTGGTCCACACTGGTCTTTATGGAACAGGTTTAGTCCGGTCCACACTGGTCTTTATGGAACAGGTTTAGTCTGGTTTACACTGGTCTTTATGGAACAGGTTTAGTCTGGTCTGGTCCACACTGGTCTTTATGGAACAGGTTTAGTCTGGTCTGGTCCACACTGGTCTTTATGGAACAGGTTTAGTCTGGTCTGGTCCAGACTGGTCTTTATGGAACAGGTTTAGTCTGGTCTGGTCCACACTGGTCTTTATGGAACAGGTTTAGTCTGGTCCACAATGGTCTTTATGGAACAGGTTTAGTCTGGTCCACACTGATCTTTATGGAACAGGTTTAGTCTGGTCCACACTGGTCTTTATGGAACAGGTTTAGTCTGGTCCACACTGGTCTTTGTGGAACAGGTTTAGTCTGGTCCACACTGGTCTTTATGGAACAGGTTTAGTCTGGTCCACACTGGTCTTTGTGGAACTGGTTTAGTCTGGTCCACACTGGTCTTTATGGAACAGGTTTAGTCTGGTCCACACTGGTCTTTATGGAACAGGTTTAGTCTGGTTCACAATGGTCTTTATGGAACAGGTTTAGTCTGGTCCACACTGGTCTTTGTGGAACTGGTTTAGTCTGGTTCACACTGGTCTTTATGGAACAGGTTTAGTCTGGTCCACACTGGTCTTTATGGAACAGGTTTAGTCTGGTCTGGTTCACACTGGTCTTTATGGAACAGGTTTAGTCTGGTCCACACTGGTCTTTATGGAACAGGTTTAGTCTGGTCTGGTCCACACTGGTCTTTATAGATTAGGTTTAGTCTGGTTCACACTGGTCTTTACAGAACAGGTTTAGTCTGGGTTTACACTGATGCAGCTAGGGTTCTGGCTGAAGACTCTTTTCTGAGACATTTTATGGAACACAGACGTCTTCAGGAAACAGGGACTGTCAAGTTCCCTCACTCTAGTGAAGTTCAATCCTGCAGTTTCCCCCACTTGAAAAGGGTATGCTTGCTCTTGAAGGTTTGGACTGGATTTTACTCAATGACCAGGAATCAATTCTTTCTTTTTATTCTTTTATTTGAAAGTTGCCATGGCCAAAAGCAGGTAAAAACCCTTAAACACAAACACAAGTAGAAAGAAAAGAAAATATACAATAAGCCCAAGTAACCATAATAAAGCATCACAACCCAGGCTCAAATACTTAAATTTAAACACAAATTAATCTTGCAACTAAATGGAAAGAAAACCCCCATATCTAGAGCACCCAAATAAATTGAAGACACTTTTAAAGCACTACTCAAATTATTCTACCCTTAAACTCTAACAGCTTTAATCTATACAACCACAATTCCACACTTCCAGCTTCCTTAACAATCTTTACAACACATTGCTTTTACCTATACCTTCATAAATGTTAAATGTATAACACTTTAGCTTACAATCCAAACATGATTTCATAACATTTACATACATACATTTTTCCTTAAGCATAATTTCATGATTTACTTAAATGCTAAAAATCCACCACACTGCACACCCAAATGCTCACCGACTCCTTCCTTGTAGAAACAAGCTTCAGTCCTGCAGTATCACTTTTCAGGCCCAGTTTCTCCACACATCTTGCCAACCTGCTGTCTATCCTGCGAGTGACTCTGATTCCCTTAAAATCACTAGATCCTTACCACCTGGTGACTAATTAACTATCTGCAGCTGGGTGCCACACCCAGCACCAAAACCTTCCAGGCAGAAAGGGTGTGGTCTGCAGCTCAGCTCAACAGGGACAGTACCGTTTTCCTCCTCGAAGGTGATGAGCGCTTGTCCTCCTCGCAGCAGCAGCGCCCCCTACTGACACACAGTGAACTGCGCTTGGATCGGCTCGTCCCTCGAGGTTTTATCGCCGTCGTTTTCTTTAATGAACTCCACGTCTATGTCCGCCGGGATCTGAGCACAAATCTGAGCCGAGAAGGAAACAGAGGGAAACACGGAGGGTTTAAATCTAAGGTCTGGGTCTAGGTCTGGACTCAATCTGGTCTTGGTCTGGTCTGATTTAGACTTGGTGTGGGTCTGGACTCAGCCTTACTGCTCTGTGTAGCTTTACCTTAATTTTCTGCTTGAGTTTACTGGACTCAGTCTTTTTAGCCTCCAGTTGAGCTCTGCATCTCTTCAGTTTGTCCATGAGGTCTTTTTTTTGCTTCACGATCTGCTGAATCTGGTCCTGAGAGAAGAGATGGATTTAAACAGGTTTTGAACAGGTTCTACTCAGTCCTGACCTTGTTTTCCTCAGACTGACCTGTACAGAGCAGAGTTCGGTTGAACTCTGCCTGAGTCTCGTCTTGTTTCTTGACCAAAGCCATCGCCAGGTCCTTGCTCCTCTTTTTCTCCTGGTCCTGCTCCAGTTTCTTCAACGACAGTCTGTCCTCCGCCTTCTCCACCTTCTCCACCCTCCACCAGAACAGAATCATCAGAACAGAACCATCAGAACCTTTAGGACCATCAGAACCATCAGAACAGAACCATCAGGACCATCAGAACCAGATCCACTCTGTCAACAAAATTATGTTAAATGAGAATAAAAATGTATCTAATCATAAGATAAGGGGGCAGTAGTGGGTAGAGCGGTTGTCCTTCAACCGGCGGGTGGGCGGTTCGATTCCCGCTCGAAACATCCCAAAACATTATAACATCCCGCTCTCCTCCACATACTGTTGATGTGTCCTTGGACAAGACACTTAACCTACCTTGTCTCCAGTGAGTGTTCCAGCTGTAACACTGGTAAATAACTTAATGTATATAAAGCGCTTTGAGTGCCTACTACAGTAGGTGGAAAAGTGCTATAAAAAAAAAAACATTTCAATTAAAAAAAACTGCAGACGAGAGAGTGAAGATTGGCTGACCCCAACCCAGCTGAAGAAAAGCAGGCCCAAACCATGATGCTGCCACCACCATGTTTGACAGTGGGGATGGTGTGTTCAGGTGATGAGCTGTGTTGCTTTTACGCCAAACATAACGTTTTGCATTAATAATAATAATAATAATGGATTGGATTTATATTGCGCTTTTCTCCCGAGGGACCAAGGGACTCAAAGCGCTTACAGGCCGTCCATTATTCATTCATACACAGTCACACACTGGTGATGGTAAGCTACAACTGTAGCCACAGATGCCCTGGGGCAGACTGACAGAGACGTGGCAGCCATTTTGCGCCTACGGCCTCTCCGACCATCACCACATACATTCACTCAACATTCTTACACATTCATACGAGGCAAGGTGGGTTAAGTGTCCTGCCCAAGGACACAACGACAGCATGAACTGTGGGGAGAGCGGGAATCGAACCCACTACCTTCCGGTTGAAAGCCGACTGCTCTACCACTGAGCCACTGCCGCCCCGCATTGTTGCCAAAAAGTTCGATTTTGGTTTCATCTGACCAGAGCACCTTCTTCCACATGTTTGGTGCGTCTCCCAGGTGGCTTGTGGCAAACTTTAAATGACACTTTTTATGGATATCTTTAAGAAATGGCTTTCTTCTTGCCACTCTTCCATAAAGGCCAGATTTGTGCAGTATACAACTGATTGTTGTCCTATGGACAGAGTCTCCCACCTCAGCTGTAGATCTCTGCAGTTCATCCAGAGTGATCATGGGCCTCTTGGCTGCATCTCTGATCAGTCTTCTCCTTGTATGAGCTGAAAGTTTAGAGGGACGGCCAGGTCTTGGTAGATTTGGTCTGATACTCCTTCCATTTCAATATTATCGCTTGAACAGTGCTCCTTGGGATGTTTAAAGCTTGGAAAATCTTTTTGTATCCAAATCCGGCTTTAAACTTCTCCAACACAGTATCTCGGACCTGCCTGGTGTGTTCCTTGTTCTTCATGATGCTCTCTGCGCTTTAAACGGACCTCTGAGACTATCACAGTACAGGTGCATTTATACGGAGACTTGATTACACACAGGTGGATTCCATTTATCATCATTAGTCATTTAGGTCAACATTGGATCATTCAGAGATCCTCACTGAACTTCTGGAGAGAGTTTGCTGCACTGAAAGTAAAGGGGCTGAATAATTTTGCACGCCCAATTTTTCAGTTTTTTATTTGTTAAAAAAGTTTGAAATATCCAATAAATTTCTTTCCACTTGTTGTTGATTCTTCACAAAAAAAATACAGTTTCATATCTTTATGTTCGAAGCCTGAAATGTGGCAAAAGGTTGCAAAGTTCAAGGGGGCCGAATACTTTCGCAAGGCACTGTATTTAAAAATGTTCTGTTACACTCTTTAGTCTTTTCAAATCGAAACCAGTTCCATGCTTTAAACTAGACGTGGGAGACTCTAGGTACATAAAAATACAAAATACAAATAAAAATACAAACAATTAAAGCCGCAAGTGGCGATAAAGACCCTCGCCTCCCTTGAGACCGTGGGGACACATGTACTCGGAGGATTGCATTTCGTGCTTTAAAGCGTAAACTTCACAGTAATGTCAAATAACCGGGCCTGTGCTACTGCTTGAATCTTCTTCTGGCTGGAGCCTGCTTCATCACCTCGGGCCTGTGCTACTGCTGGGGCCTGCTACACCACCTTGTAATTTAGAGTTAAAGGTCTCCACAATCCCTGGTTTTCCTGGGAGCTGTCTGAACCTTTGAAAATAATAGATTATGCTTGGGCTAAGGCGAGAAAAACAAAGTACTGGCTGGAGATTTGAGATGACTCAGGAATCGCTGCACCCCCCTGTTTAAAAAGGCAAAATGTAAATATAACTTGTCTAAAAGTACAAGTTTACAAGTTCCAAAGGATTCTGAGGAGTTTTCTAAGACTCTAGCCGTGGCTCTGGAGGGGCCTCCTCTAAAGGAAGGATCCTGGCAATTGGGAAATGGCATTTATTTCGGGGGAATTTATCTCATTTTATCTCGGGGGACTTCAAATACATACATTTTTTGCCGGGCTTGAATTTTGGGGCCAATAAATTTGACTTTTAGTTGCACATTTACTGGGTCAAATTGAGAATCATTTTACAGAAAAATTATAATAAAAAAAAATATAACTCGAGCAAAAACGTCAAGAAAAACTATTTTACATACATGTGTTTAGGTAGAGCCGTTAGGACAGGTCCACAGCCGGTAGGACTGGTCAAAAGTTGGTAGGACTCATCAAAAGCTGGTAGGACCAGTCTAAAGCTTGTAGGACCGGTCATAAGCTGGTAGGACTGGTCTAAAGCTGGTAGGACTAGTCTAAAGCTGGTAGGACCGGTCTAAAGCTGGACAGTGAAATGAGCAGCTCTGGTCTGTTTCAGGTCGAGAAGTTCAGACAATCGGCTCTGGAGAATCTACAGCTGGCTTTGTTCTACAGCAGCAAACAGGACGTCTTTAAGGTAACACTCCAGAACCAGAGCTCAGTGTTGAAGTTTCCTGACAGTGAGAACACTGGTGTGTATTTATTTTCTCCAGGCAGTATTCCCACAGTCTGGCGGAGGACCTGAGGAGCTCCAGCTGGCCTCTGAGTGCTACTGGTTGGGCTGTCTGATGGCGCTCCACAATCCTCCTCTTTATCCTCACTGGGACATGGACAGTGCTGACCCAGAATGGACTGTGTTCCCGTGGGCCGTCAGATCTGACAGACGCCTTGTAAACAGAGTCTAAACCCCCTGACACAAGTCCAACCACAGCAGTTCCTGATTTTTATGCTGTAGCAGTAAAATACAACCATAGACAACCACATACCTTTGTTTGAATTCTAGTTTTTGTGTGTAAACCTACTTTTATTCATTAGATTAGGTCTTTTGTTAGGGCTGGGCAATAAAACTATAATTTTAGACAAGGTCAATATATCTTTAGTAGAGCATCCCCGTCCATGACGAGCCAATGAAAACAAGAATACCCCAAACCACCACCAAGCACCCTATAGAGGCAGCATCTCGTTTTCAAGGGGCACCAAGAACATATCACAGATACAGTGCATTCAATACGATACAGAACCCCTCCAAGGACCAAAGTCTGCAAGATATACATACCTTTACAAAGAAACCATTGCAATTAAAGACACTGACAATCAGTTTTAAAGAATGTTAACAGAGATGTTCTAAAGGAGATGTTCTAAAGAACAATTATTACACACTTGCTAAAGATTAGGGCCAAGTGTAGAACCCTGTGGCACACCTTTTTCCGTTGCGACTATGTTATATTGGTTTGTCTGTACAATGCTCTATTTCATTTTCCTGAAGATCATTGCGCCTGAAAAAATGGGCTGCTTAGTGTGGCTTGTAATCTTTGTTGTTTCTATTTATATTTACATTTAATATGATCCACACAAGACTAGTTTCCCCTTGGGCACCAATAAAGTCTATCTTGAATCTTAAATCTTGAATCTTGAATGTGTCTCTAAATGTTAACCCTGCAACTAACTGGCCACTGTCCAAATAGTTCAACTTGTGAGCCCATTAAAGACTATAAATTCTGTCCTTAATGTCCCACCATCAGTTGGTCTACAATGGTCAGGTGACCATTGGTAAACAATGGTCACCTGAATAGCCACCCAAGGCGTCGGAACAAGAAACACCGCGGGAGACGGGCTGGGATTCGCAACAGACTGAGGAAAAGAGCACACAGCCCTCCTCTACCGAGCATTTTGCTCGCCAATGTCCAGTCTCTGGAGAATAAGATGGATGATCTTAGAGCCAGGATAAACTTCCAACGGGACATTAGGGACTGTAACATCCTTTGTTTGTCTGAAACGTGGCTCACGCCCTGGGTCCCGGACGCTGCTGTAACGCCGTCTGAAAACTTCTCTGTTTTACGGATGGACAGGATAGCCGAGGCCGCAAATCCAAGGGTGGGGAGTTTGTTTCATGATTAACAAGAAATGGTGTGACCCCAGGAATATCTCCACTCGCGCTCCTGCTCGCCTCATCTGGAACACCTATCCATTATCTGCCCCATCCTATCTGCCTCGGGAGTTTTCATCGATCATCATAACTGCTGTTTACATCCCTCCACAAGCAGACACTGGCTTGGCTTTGTCGGAGCTTCACGATGCGCTCAGCGGCAACATCAACAAACATCCCGACTGCTACTATCATCGCTGGGGACTTTAACAAAGCCAAACTCAGGAAAGTCATGCCTAATTTTTATCAACACGTATCCTGTCCAACCAGAGGACCGAATACACTGGATCATTGCTACACTCAGTTTAAGAATGCCTACAAAGCTCGCTCACTACCGGCTTTCGCAAATCGGACCATGCCGCCATTTTCCTCACACCGAATATAAACAACGGCTCGCTCAAGAACCTCCGTGCAGAGGGTGGTGACGCGTTGGTCCGCCCAATCAGAAGCAACGTTACAGGCGGCTCGATGACGTAGACTGGGTCATGTTTCGCGCAAGCTCATTGGACGCCAGCGGTTCACGGATGTAGCGCTAAGCTTTGTAAACACGCTAGCCGAACAAGCTACGGACAAAATAACTATACGGTCTTTCTCTAATCAGAAACCGTGGGTGGACAGATCAATCCGTGCAGCAATAAACAAACGCACTGCTGCTTACAACGCCGCCTTCTGTCGGAAACATGAGCGAGTACAAAGCATCGTGCTATGCTCTCCGACACGCAGTAAGTGCCGCAAAACACAGACACAGGGAACGCATTGAGTCACATTTCCAGCTAAATGACTCCCGACGCATGTGGCAAGGACTAAGGACCATCTGTGACTTTGGAAATAAATCCTCTACAGTGGTGAGAGCAGATCCGTCGCTGGCTGACGAGCTTAACACTTTCTACGGCCGCTGAAAGCAATCAAAGCAGTGTGAGTCTGCCGATCAGCGCCAGGAAGCAGCCGTCAGAGCAGCGATCATCATGCGATCACCGTGACGGAGGACGAGGTTCGGAGGGCACTAAAGCGAGTGAATGTAAGGAAAGCAGCTGGACCTGATGGGATTTCTGGCCGTGTTCTGCGGTCCTGCGCTGATCAGCTCGCTGGTTTGTTTACATCCATTTTTAATGAGTCTCTTGCCACATCGGTGGTTCCCACCTCATTCAAAAATCGACCATCATCCCTGTACCAAAAACAATAAACCCTCTTGTCTAAATGACTATCGTCCAGTTGCCCTCACATCAATAGTCATGAAGGTCTTTGAGGGACTGGTTAAAAACGTCATCTGCTCCTCCATCCCGGATACTTTGGACCCCTTCAGTTTGCTTATCGCCCAAACAGATCCACAGATGATGCCATCTCTCACATCCTGTACTCTTCTCTCACACACATTGACAGCAATAACAGGAACTATGTAAGACTGCTATTTATTGACTATAGCTCAGCTTTTAATACTATAGTCCCCATAAAGCTAGCTTCAAAACTCATAGACCTCGGACTGAATCCTTCACTCTGCAACTGGATCCTTGATTTCCTCACCGGCAGACCTCAAGTGGTGAAACTAGGCCAGTACACCTCCAGCTCCATCACACTGAACGTAGGAGCCCCACAGGGCTGTGTCCTGAGTCCCCTGCTCTACTCTCTCTACACACACGACTGTGTCCTCGCACAGCTCCACATCCATTATCAAATTCGCTGATGATACTGTGGTTCTGGGCCTCATTCACAACAATAATGAGACCGCATACTTGGATGAAGTAGGGAAATTAACATCATGGTGCCAGGACAACTGCCTCTCCCTGAATGTGAGCAAAACAAAAGAACTGATTGTAGACTTCAGGAAGACGCAGCAGCAGCCCTACACTCCTCTTACAATAGGCGGGACCCCTGTGGAGAGGGTGAGTAGCTTCAAGTACCTTGGTGTAAACATCTCTGAGGACCTGACTTGGACTACTCACACTCAAACTCAGGTAAATAAAGCCAGGCAAAGACTGTACTATCTGCGACAGCTGAGGAAATTCAGGGTCTCACCAGCAATCCTGAAAACTTTCTATTCTGGAGCTATAGAAAGTGTATTGACTCAATGTATCTCAGTGTGGTATGGGAACAGCTCCAGTCAAGACTGCAAAGCCCTGCAGAGAGTTGTGCGCTTAGCTGAGCGCATTTCAGGGTCTGCTCTCCCTCTCTGCAGGACATCTACCACAAACGCTGCAGAAGCAGAGCTGCAAAAATCATCAAAGACTCCACCCACCCCAGTAATCATATTTTCACTCTGCTGCCATCTGGTAAGCGCTACCGTAGCCTGATGGCAAAAACTGAGAGACTTAGGAGGAGTTTTTTCCCACAGGCCATCAGGCTCTTGAACTCTAAACCAGCCACCTCACACTGACACACTGACAGTGTCACTCTGTTTTGCTACAAACTGTTTTGCACATTTGCTTCCTGCACCTTCATGTGATTCTTAATATTTAAGACCACAGCTAAATGCATATATGCACACTGTACATCCCTGTACATTTTTTAATATTTTAAGTCTACAGTTTACATTCATGTACATATTTGCGATCTAGATTTATTCCCACATTACACACTTTTTATATTTTTTAGATTTTATTCTTATATTTTTTATTGTTTACTTTTATCTCATTCTTGCATAGCTACATTTATGTATATTTTCATCTGTGTGTTTTCCTAATAATTGCACTGTCCATGGAGCGGACCTGACTCACATTTCACTGCTGGTTATATATGCTGTATATAATTTTGTACGTGACGAATAAAAATCTTGAATCTTGAATCTTGGTCTGGAAGCCTTGAATAAAGTGTGTGAGACCTTCTTGTGCTTTTTATATTTAATTAAGATTAACCTCAATGCCCCAAATATGTGAAAAACTCAATAGGAGGTGAAATAATTTGTTTTTGATTTACACACATCCAGCACTGGGTCATGAGCAGAAAAGTCTTTGGGACGATGACCCATCACAAACAGGAAAGCAGCCATTTTGAAATGTGACCACCTTGTTTTTAGATTTCATAATTTAACTATTGTCTTCCACATTCTTCACCTGAGGGACTTCAAAGTTTATCAAGATAATCTATAAATGTGTCTTGACACAGTTATCCATTCGTTTTTCAATAAGTCTAATAATAGGCCATAATACAATAGTGTTACCATGATGTTACCATCTGCCCCTGTCGCAAGTGGGGCCGAGGGTTTTTATTGGTGCCTGCGGCTTTAATATTCATTTTCATTTCCTCTTAGCCCCGCTACAGTCATGTAACTGGAGTCTATCTCAGCAGCTCTGGGTCTGAGGCAGGGTTTACTCTGGACAGTTAGCCACAGGCCTGACACAATAATACTTACATCAGTCTCATTGTTTTACTCTGGTTTAGAAAATATTAGACAGAACTGTGTCAGTGAGTTAATGTTTTAAAGCTAAGTTTAGTTTTTTTTAATACAATATTTCATAAAGTCTCCTATTTTAGTCTTAGATTATGATTAACCTAATGATTACATGTTGTGTTGTGGATAAATCTCAAGTGCAACAAAAACAACACTTAACATCTTTACATCTTTATTACACAACTGCAACAACAATTAGTTTTACATTAATGTCTGAAAAATAAACTCATCAACCATCACTGAATGAACACCCCACACTCAGCATCATCTAAAAATAAATATATATATTTATTTATTAAATATTTATTGACGCATTCATTCCATCAAATATTATACGTTTGATTTTAGAGTTAGAGATCAACACTAACTGTTTGAGTAATTACTATTTGTTCAACAAAGATAAAAGTAACATTGAGACTGTTCACCCATAAACCGTTTCTAATGAAACAAACCCAAAAAATAAATATATTCTGTGAACCTTTGTCTGTCAAGGTTCTGTCATCCAGGTCATCTTTTTGAAAAGATTAAAGCAAAAACATTTGGTCTCAGTTTTCAAGATAAAGACATTTGTCTCAAATTCAAAGAGACTTTATTAATTCTGAGTTTAACTGTGAGAGAGCTGAGCTTTATTTCTAGAGGGAGGGGTGCCCAAACCTTTTCTCTTGGAGGGCAAGAACGAAACAAAAAAAAAGGAAAACGATTCCAGAAACTTTTGCTTTGACCTTTTCTTTGATGAACCTCGTAAAACTCTTTCCCCTCGGGTCATAATAAGACTTTACTGTAAGTTTCACATGAGGTTTGTCTTTCATAGAGTTTCAAACTCTATAAATGAGGCCCTTGTGATCAACTTAGCTTTTACTGATGAAGTCGATTTTTACTGAAACTGTGGATTTTGACTCGAGGTCAGTGGCTTTTGCTGTTATCTCAGTGGAACCAAAAGAAATGTCCAGTTTGACTCTACGATTTCTGCCTTTTGTAACGTCAGGCATCTCCACATCACATGACCCAACTGGACCCTCCACTCCCCAGTCATCGATGTATTTAGCAGTTTTCCTCTCTGTTTGATAAAATCTTAAAATCATTCCCCTTTGATCACTTTCTATTGGAGTAAAGGTGAACTCTCTGGTTTCATTCCACCCAACATCTTCATCTATTTCCACCAGTTTAAAGAAAAGATCACAACACCAGAGGCCGTCTGTGTTAAGGAGCCCTTTTTCTGTCTTATGTGTGTCAAAATCAAACATTTCAGTGTTGTCAACTCCATAAGTGAAGGCACTCTTACGAGACCTGATAACAGACTGGTCTCTTCCAAACATCACAGCTCCTTTTACGATTGCTTCTTGTGGATTTATAGGACACAGCACTTTCCTGGTCTCGTCATTAAATTCCCTTTTAATGTGTTCACGAAGAATATGGCTTGAGGCCAACCCTCCCACCAACAGAATGTACTGAATGTCTCTGTGTTTATTCAAGATCTCAGTGACAGTGTCACAGATGTGGACCAGAGTCTCGTGAAAAAAAGACTCCATTTTCTGCTCAGAGATTTCGAGTTTGGCATTTTGTTGCTTAATCCAGTGGAAGGTTAAACCATCCATTGGTTTAAACAAAACCTCATTTTTGTTTTTCTTCTGTTCAACTAGATCTTTGAATTCCTTATAAAAGTTTAATTGTCGACTATGTTTGTAATCAGCCTGTCTGAAATAAATTAAATCTTCCATAAACTGCAGAGCCTCTTTGGGATGGTGTCTCTCATAATCCTCCCACAAACCATCACAGAAGAATTCTCTCAGACATTTTATGAACTTTTTGTCTACTTTCTGTCCGCCCTTGTCGTTTCCAGAAGCTTTGTGCAGTTCTTTAAGAGCTCCTCCTTCGAGAACCTCGTGAACTGTTATGTCGATGGTTCCTCCTGCAAAACAAGAGAGTTTATCAGAACTGAGGAAGGTTCTAGATCAACGACCAAAAACCAATGAGAATGGGGCGGGAGTAGCTCAGTGGGTAGAGCGGTTGTCTTTCAACCGGAAAGTAGGCGGTTCGATTCCTGCTCTCCCCACAGTACTGTCGTTGTGTCCTTGGGCAAGACACTTAACCCACCTTGCCTCCAGTGACTGTAACACTGGTAATGTAATGTAAGTCGCTTTGGATAAAAGCGTCTGCTAAATGAATAAATGTAAATGTAAATGTAACAAACGAAGAAGCCTGTAGGCTGTTTACAGAGGTTGAAAAAGGCTTCTTATTATGGCCCCCATAAATACACGCGGAAGAAACACCACTGCAACCATTCTATCACGACATGTTCAAGCACCTGTCCACCATCCTGACCCTGTAGTAAACAACACCTGCCACAGGTCAGAAATACACAGGACTTCTCCAACAAAGTCAAACCACCAGTGAGAGCTGGGGTTTATGATCCTGTGGACCATCAGCAAAACTGCTCTCTTCAGCTCAGTCTTTCTAAAGAGAAACTGTTTAGGTTGCTGTAAATGGAGGAAAGGTTAGACTCACTAACATAAGTGTTTAAAAGTGTCTCTGCCTGCAGACACTTCAGTTAAGGTTGGGACAGTGCAGTAGAAGAGCTCACCTCCACAGTCGACCACAATGTACTGAGTTCCTGGAGACAGCTTTATATCCACCGTCTCCCCGTCTTCAATCATGAAATTTTCAGATTGAAGCTGTCTACACCGAACTGAAGCTGCCTCTGGCTCCAAAGCAATCACCAGCTTCTCCTCATCAATCCCAGCCTGAAAACACAACAGAGGTAAAAATGTAGAATATTTAAAAAGAAATTCTAAACGAGTATCTACAACAGTATCACATTATCTGAGCAAAAGAACACTTAAGCTCAACACAGAAGCATCTGAGAGGGCTTGAAGTGTATCTGAGATGATATTTAAGAACAAAGGATGTGGAAGTTACGGGAGAAAAGATAGAATTACCTGAACGGCAGCTTCTCTCATGAACTGTCGAGCTGGACTGTCCCAGATGGCCGGCACCGTCAGGACCCAGGTGAAGTCTAGAATTATATTTGCCATGTTCTGTGTTTCATCATTTATAGTTTTCAGTGCATCTTCCTTCAGGAAACGCAGAGCCTCTGAAAACACCTTCAGGGCCTTCATGGGTTTCTTGTTCACGTCTTTGATGAGTAGATCATCGTAGACCTTCTGTTTGAAGAAGAAAACAGGAAATGTCAAATACAACTGGAACTGCATTAAAGCTAAAGTGATCAATAATGAAACAAATACTTAAAAGTACATTATATTAATAATTTCCCTCAAAAAGCTCAATAAAAAAGGGTTCTGTCAGGAACACCATGGTATTAAAAAAAAAGAAATGCAACATTTCTGAGTTCTAATTTCCAGAAATATTGAATAAAGATACTGAAGTCTAAAGAATACAATAGTCATGATGTTGATGTGTGTTAGTTTAAATGCCTCAGTATAACCACACTCTTAGAAAGGTTAGTATAGCTATAATCTTTACTTACCTTTTCATAAAGCTGCATCTTAAAGTCTTTAAAGAAATAGTAGTTACTTCTGTCTTTACTCATTTCAAAATATTTGTCTCTGGCCTTGTATCCAAAATCTAGAAACTCTTCTTTTTCATCGAACAGGACACACGTCGGGGTTTTCGGTGTTTCAGCGCCTGATCTTTTTTCCCAGAGCTTCATGTGCTGGATTTCTTGGTTTTTGTGAGAGAAACCGTAGGCATAACCGCTGAAAGCAGTGCCAAAGTCTATCGCAACGATACATGTCTGACTCATGTTTGCAGCAGGACCAACAGATCTGAGGCTGATGAAGTAGAGCTGAGGACACTGTTAATGAACAGATTAATGTTGAAGCCCTGCCTCCTGGGTGTGTTCTTTCAGCCAGAGATCATGTGACTAACACTGTTAAGACTGAAGACACCGAGACGTACTGGATGAGACTTGTCTTTGGTTTGTCATTTAGTCAAACAGCAGGAAACATTCCATTCAAAATTCAAAAACCTGTTTCCAACATTCTTTCTCAAAGTAAAAGTAAGACTGAGCAACTGAGAAGGAACTTGGCAAAAGATAAATGTCAAATATTTCCAAAAGAAAAGGTTAAAGCAAAAGCATCTGGACTGTTTTGATGTGAAGAAGTTTCGTCTCTAATTCCAAGAGACTTAATCAATTCTGAGATCAACTGGAAAGAGGGCTGAGCTGATTTACCAGTTGATCTCAGAATTAATAACCAAATAATTCCAAAGACTCTGAAGGCACTCATGGTCTCACGCAACATCTAAAGAAGAATACTGATAAATAAAAAATATATAAATATATATATATATATATATATATATATATGCTTGTGATTGGCAGAAGCTCATCAAACACAATAAAAGAGTTAATATTTTGATTCTAAAAGCAAAAGTAAAGGTGTTTTATAATTTTGATGTATATGTTTCTTCGTTCTTTGCTGTGTTCCTGGAAACAACATAATCGACTGAAAGAATGTAACACTTTATATCTTTTATGTTTAAAGCTACAGAAAAGTTTTATGTTTAAGTGTCTCTTTTACTTTTATATTTAACATTTTTTCTGGTGCTAACACCAGGGTTTGTAGGTAATTCATTTTATTTGTTCTTTTTCCTGTTCCTTTGAGGTCTTTGGATTCAGAGCTCAGCCGAACGAGACATGAGAGCAGCTGTGGCTCTGTCCTTCACTTCTGTCCAGGAGCAGGAAGCCAGGCCAGAGATCATCAGAACTCAGGAGGAAGCACTAGAGACGAGAACACACACTGGAACTGAACATGCTGAGGTTTCTGCTGAGCCTGGGACAGAAACGTGTGGACCCTCAGTGCATTATGCAGCTTTAAAAAAATACAAGAGGCTCTAGTTTGAAATGGATTGGCTGAATCCAGCAGAAAAAGTAATTTCACCGTTTCCGTGTTTAGTGTTGTTCCGAGGAACTGTGTGTTCTAGAGAATGTCAGACCGGTTTGTTGAGACACCAGAGCCTTAGGAGTCAATCATTTTCAGTTTTATTTATATGACATCCTCTGTAATAAATGAATTATTATTGGATTATTATTCAAAGCCCTTGAGACTGTGACCTAGAGTCTGAGAAATAGTTATTAATCTAGAATGGCACAAAGTCTTTATCAAACCACTTTGACTCCACTCAACTGCACTGTTTATGAACATTTAATACAGTAACCCTCACTCAACTGGATTAGACATGATTAATCAGTGTTTATATAAATATAACTGGCTGATCTTTATTGGTCTTTGGAGAAGAAGGCGAGCAGACTCTTCCCGCTGCAGATGTATTTGGTGGCCTCGATCTCTCCTCCCCCGTTACTCGGCTTTTGGAAGTGGATCTCCAGCTGGTCCTGGACCTCGTCCTCGTCTCCGGTGTCTCGGATGTTATCCAAAAGAAGAGTGCGCTTCGGAGCTCCACAGAAACTCTGGAGACAAACAGAACATTGTATTTAAGAAGAAAGAACCTGAAATGTGTATAAAACCTGTTTTAATCCAACTAAAACTTGTTCAAATCAAAATAAAACATGTTCAAATCCAACTTAAACCATTTCAAATCCAACTTAAACCTGTTTTAATCCAACTAAAACCTGTTCAAATCCAATAAAAACTTGTTCAAATCCATTTAAAAACAATTCAAATCCTACTGAAACCTGTTTAAATCCAAATATAACCTGTATGTTTTGCCTTGGTTCTTACCTGGAACTTCTGCAGCTGATGTTCATAAACAGGTCCCACCTTCACGTTGACTTTAAAGTCCAGGTCCACGGTGTGTTCTCCTCTGAGAGCGAGAGCCTCTGCAGCTGGAACAGAAACACAGTTCAACAGGGCTCAAGACCAGCACAAGGCAAACAGAAGGTATTTCACAAAATTAAAAACACAATTACAGAAAACTCTAACCTGCCCACACTACGTTACCTCCAGGGCTGAGGAAGGTGACCCGTCCCGTCCCGGTTTTCTCGTCGTACTCCACAGAGTCCACCTCGGCTCCTCCTTGACTCGGCTTGGAGAAGGCCAGCTCCAGTCGGTCCTTCACTCGCTCCTCCGTCATCGCTGACTGAACGTCGCAGACGGTCAGCTGAGTCCTGGACACGTTCAGAAGAACCTGAGGGGAACAGATACAGCTCAGACCCGTGAGCGGCAGGTCTCAGTGAATGTGGCAGATCTGTTTAGTTTCTGAAGTTAGACGTACCTCGAACTGAACGACAGGCTCCGTCCTGATCCTCTTGGGCTTCACCTCCAGAGCCTCGTCCTCAAAGGAAACGCTGCATCTGTCCTTCTGCAGTATCCGAGAAACCACTGAACGAACAGGACAGAGAGAAATGAACCCCAGTCACTAACAAAGGCCCAGTCTCTCCTATAGTTACACCTGTCTCAGTCTGGAGCAGAGGCATCATGAAGCAGGGATACAACTCCTGTTGAGCCTGGGTTTCTCTGAGTTTTGTTAAAATCAAGACTCGAAATAAACTCTATAATGACCAGCATCTTTGAATAAGTGCACGACACATAAGCAGCAAGTAAAGACGTATGTAGTCCACTGTTTAAATGCTGCATTAGAAGAATTACAAAGACTGTAAATGAGTGGATCAGACAATATTCTTAACAAAATGTCTTTTACAAAACACAACATTGAGAAACCACTTCATTTGATCTCACTTTAGACGGTCTCCAGCCAAAGCTAGTGTTCGCTTTTTGATTAGCTCTGATCTGCAGACGCTTGTGCAGACACTTTGAGCTCGTTCCTTGTCCCTGATTGGTCAGTTTAACAGGTTTAGTCTGGTCTGGTCCTCACTGGTCTTTATGGAACAGGTTTAGTCTGGTCTGGTCCTCACTGGTCTTTATGGAACAGCTCGAGTCTGGTCTGGTCCTCACTGGTCTTTATGGAACAGGTTTAGTCTGGTCTGGTCCACACTGGTCTTTATGGAACAGGTTTAGTCTGGTACACACTGGTCTTTATGGAACAGCTTTAGTCTGGTCTGGTCCTCACTGGTCTTTATGGAACAGGTTTAGTCTGGTCTGGTCCACTCTGGTCTTTATGGAACAGGTTTAGTCTGGTCTGGTCCACTCTGGTCTTTATGGAACAGGTTTAGTCTGGTCCACACTTGTCTTTATGGAACAGGTTTAGACTGGTCTGGTCCACTCTGGTCTTTATGGAACAGGTTTAGTCTGGTCTGGTCCACACTGGTCTTTATGGAACAGCTTTAGTCTGGTCTGGTCTGGTCCTCACTGACACTTTGAGCTCGTTCCTTGTCCCTGATTGGTCAGTTTAACAGGTTTAGTCTGGTCTGGTCCTCACTGGTCTTTATGGAACAGGTTTAGTCTGGTCTGGTCCTCACTGGTCTTTATGGAACAGCTCGAGTCTGGTCTGGTCCTCACTGGTCTTTATGGAACAGGTTTAGTCTGGTCTGGTCCACACTGGTCTTTATGGAACAGGTTTAGTCTGGTCTGGTCCTCACTGGTCTTTATGGAACAGGTTTAGTCTGGTACACACTGGTCTTTATGGAACAGCTTTAGTCTGGTCTGGTCCACTCTGGTCTTTATGGAACAGGTTTAGTCTGGTCTGGTCCACACTGGTCTTTATGGAACAGCTTTAGTCTGGTCCACTCTGGTCTTTATGGAACAGCTTTAGTCTGGTCTGGTCCACACTGGTCTTTATGGAACAGGTTTAGTCTGGTCTGGTCCACACTGGTCTTTATGGAACAGCTTTAGTCTGGTCTGGTCCACTGGTCTTTATGGAACAGCTTTAGTCTGGTCTGGTCCACACTGGTCTTTATGGAACAGGTTTAGTCTGGTCTGGTCCACACTGGTCTTTATGGAACAGCTTTAGTCTGGTCTGGTCCACACTGGTCTTTATGGAACAGCTTTAGTCTGGTCCACACTGGTCTTTATGGAACAGGTTTAGTCTGGTCTGGTCCACACTGGTCTTTATGGAACAGGTTTAGTCTGGTCTGGTCCACACTGGTCTTTAAGGAACAGCTTTAGTCTGGTCTGGTCCACACTGGTCTTTATGGAACAGGTTTAGTCTGGTCTGGTCCACACTGGTCTTTAAGGAACAGCTTTAGTCTGGTCTGGTCCACACTGGTCTTTATGGAACAGGTTTAGTCTGGTCTGGTCCTCACTGGTCTTTAAGGAACAGCTTTAGTCTGGTCTGGTCCACACTGGTCTTTATGGAACAGGTTTAGTCTGGTCCTCACTGGTCTTTATGGAACAGGTTTAGTCTGGTCTGGTCCACTCTGGTCTTTATGGAACAGGTTTAGTCTGGTCCTTACTGGTCTTTAAGGAACAGCTTTAGTCTGGTCTGGTCCACACTGGTCTTTAAGGAACAGCTTTAGTCTGGTCTGGTCCACACTGGTCTTTATGGAACAGGTTTAGTCTGGTCTGGTCCACACTGGTCTTTAAGGAACAGCTTTAGTCTGGTCTGGTCCACACTGGTCTTTATGGAACAGGTTTAGTCTGGTCCTCACTGGTCTTTATGGAACAGGTTTAGTCTGGTCTGGTCCTCACTGGTCTTTATGGAACAGCTTTAGTCTGGTCTGGTCTGGTCCTCACTGGTCTTTATGGAACAGGTTTAGTCTGGTCTGGTCCTCACTGGTCTTTAAGGAACAGCTTTAGTCTGGTCTGGTCCACACTGGTCTTTATGGAACAGGTTTAGTCTGGTCCTCACTGGTCTTTATGGAACAGGTTTAGTCTGGTCTGGTCCACACTGGTCTTTATGGAACAGCTTTAGTCTGGTCTGGTCTGGTCCTCACTGACACTTTGAGCTCGTTCCTTGTCCCTGATTGGTCAGTTTAACAGGTTTAGTCTGGTCTGGTCCTCACTGGTCTTTATGGAACAGGTTTAGTCTGGTCTGGTCCTCACTGGTCTTTATGGAACAGCTCGAGTCTGGTCTGGTCCTCACTGGTCTTTATGGAACAGGTTTAGTCTGGTCTGGTCCACACTGGTCTTTATGGAACAGGTTTAGTCTGGTCTGGTCCTCACTGGTCTTTATGGAACAGGTTTAGTCTGGTACACACTGGTCTTTATGGAACAGCTTTAGTCTGGTCTGGTCCTCTGGTCTTTATGGAACAGGTTTAGTCTGGTCTGGTCCACACTGGTCTTTATGGAACAGCTTTAGTCTGGTCCACTCTGGTCTTTATGGAACAGCTTTAGTCTGGTCTGGTCCACACTGGTCTTTATGGAACAGGTTTAGTCTGGTCTGGTCCACACTGGTCTTTATGGAACAGCTTTAGTCTGGTCTGGTCCACTCTGGTCTTTATGGAACAGCTTTAGTCTGGTCTGGTCCACACTGGTCTTTATGGAACAGGTTTAGTCTGGTCTGGTCCACACTGGTCTTTATGGAACAGCTTTAGTCTGGTCTGGTCCACACTGGTCTTTATGGAACAGCTTTAGTCTGGTCCACACTGGTCTTTATGGAACAGGTTTAGTCTGGTCTGGTCCACACTGGTCTTTATGGAACAGGTTTAGTCTGGTCTGGTCCACACTGGTCTTTAAGGAACAGCTTTAGTCTGGTCTGGTCCACACTGGTCTTTATGGAACAGGTTTAGTCTGGTCTGGTCCACACTGGTCTTTAAGGAACAGCTTTAGTCTGGTCTGGTCCACACTGGTCTTTATGGAACAGGTTTAGTCTGGTCTGGTCCTCACTGGTCTTTAAGGAACAGCTTTAGTCTGGTCTGGTCCACACTGGTCTTTATGGAACAGGTTTAGTCTGGTCCTCACTGGTCTTTATGGAACAGGTTTAGTCTGGTCTGGTCCACTCTGGTCTTTATGGAACAGGTTTAGTCTGGTCCTTACTGGTCTTTAAGGAACAGCTTTAGTCTGGTCTGGTCCACACTGGTCTTTAAGGAACAGCTTTAGTCTGGTCTGGTCCACACTGGTCTTTATGGAACAGGTTTAGTCTGGTCTGGTCCACACTGGTCTTTAAGGAACAGCTTTAGTCTGGTCTGGTCCACACTGGTCTTTATGGAACAGGTTTAGTCTGGTCCTCACTGGTCTTTATGGAACAGGTTTAGTCTGGTCCACACTGGTCTTTAAGGAACAGCTTTAGTCTGGTCTGGTCCTCACTGGTCTTTATGGAACAGGTTTAGTCTAGTCCACACTGGTCTTTAAGGAACAGCTTTAGTCTGGTCTGGTCCTCACTGGTCTTTATGGAACAGGTTTAGTCTGGTCTGGTCCACACTGGTCTTTATGGAACAGCTTTAGTCTGGTCTGGTCCACACTGGTCTTTATGGAACAGCTTTAGTCTGGTCTGGTCCACACTGGTCTTTATGGAACAGCTTTAGTCTGGTCTGGTCCTCACTGGTCTTTATGGAACAGGTTTAGTCTGGTCTGGTCCACTCTGGTCTTTATGGAACAGGTTTAGTCTGGTCCACACTGGTCTTTATGGAACAGGTTTAGTCTGGTCTGGTCCACACTGGTCTTTATGGAACAGGTTTAGTCTGGTCTGGTCCACTCTGGTCTTTATGGAACGGGTTTAGTCTGATCCTCGCTGGTCTTTATAGAAATGGTTTAGTCTTGTCTGGTCCACACTGGTCTTTATGGAACAGGTGTAGTCTGGTCTGGTCCACACTGGTCTTTATGGAACAGGTTTAGTCTGGTCCACACTGGTCTTTATGGAACAGGTTTAGTCTGGTCTCGTCCACACTGGTCTTTATGGAACAGATTTAGTCTGGTCTGGTCCTCACTGGTCTTTATGGAACAGATTTAGTCTGGTCTGGTCCACACTGGTCTTTATGGAACAGGTTTAGTCTGGTCCTCACTGGTCTTTATGGAACAGGTTTAGTCGGGTCTGGTCCACACTGGTCTTTATGGAACAGGTTTAGTCTGGTCTGGTCCACACTGGTCTTTAAGGAACAGCTTTAGTCTGGTCTGGTCCTCACTGGTCTTTATGGAACAGGTTTAGTCTGGTCCTCACTGGTCTTTATGGAACAGGTTTAGTCTGGTCCACACTAGTCTTTATGGAACAGGTTTAGTCTGGTCTGGTCCACACTGGTCTTTATGGAACAGCTTTAGTCTGGTCTGGTCCACTCTGGTCTTTATGGAACAGGTTTAGTCTGGTCTGGTCCACTCTGGTCTTTATGGAACAGGTTTAGTCTGGTCTGGTCCACACTGGTCTTTATGGAACAGCTTTATTCTGGTCTGGTCCTCACTGGTCTTTATGGAACAGGTTTAGTCTGGTCTGGTCCACACTGGTCTTTATGGAACAGGTTTAGTCTGGTCTGGTCCACACTGGTCTTTATGGAACAGGTTTAGTCTGGTCTGGTCCTCACTGGTCTTTATGGAACAGGTTTAGTCTGGTCTGGTCCACACTGGTCTTTATGGAACAGGTTTAGTCTGGTCCGGTCCACACTGGTCTTTAAGGAACAGCTTTAGTCTGGTCTGGTCCTCACTGGTCTTTATGGAACAGGTTTAGTCTGGTCCACACTGGTCTTTAAGGAACAGCTTTAGTCTGGTCTGGTCCTCACTGGTCTTTATGGAACAGGTTTAGTCTGGTCTGGTCCACACTGGTCTTTATGGAACAGCTTTAGTCTGGTCTGGTCCACACTGGTCTTTATGGAACAGCTTTAGTCTGGTCTGGTCCTCACTGGTCTTTATGGAACAGGTTTAGTCTGGTCTGGTCCACACTGGTCTTTATGGAACAGGTTTAGTCTGGTCCACACTAGTCTTTATGGAACAGGTTTAGTCTGGTCTGGTCCACACTGGTCTTTATGGAACAGCTTTAGTCTGGTCGGGTCCACTCTGGTCTTTATGGAACAGCTTTAGTCTGGTCTGGTCCACTCTGGTCTTTATGGAACAGGTTTAGTCTGGTCTGGTCCACACTGGTCTTTATGGAACAGCTTTATTCTGGTCTGGTCCTCACTGGTCTTTATGGAACAGGTTTAGTCTGGTCTGGTCCACACTGGTCTTTATGGAACAGCTTTAGTCTGGTCTGGTCCTCACTGGTCTTTATGGAACAGGTTTAGTCTGGTCTGGTCCACACTGGTCTTTATGGAACAGGTTTAGTCTGGTCTGGTCCACACTGGTCTTTATGGAACAGGTTTAGTCTGGTCTGGTCCTCACTGGTCTTTATGGAACAGGTTTAGTCTGGTCTGGTCCACACTGGTCTTTATGGAACAGGTTTAGTCTGGTCCGGTCCACACTGGTCTTTAAGGAACAGCTTTAGTCTGGTCTGGTCCTCACTGGTCTTTATGGAACAGGTTTAGTCTGGTCCACACTGGTCTTTAAGGAACAGCTTTAGTCTGGTCTGGTCCTCACTGGTCTTTATGGAACAGGTTTAGTCTGGTCTGGTCCACACTGGTCTTTATGGAACAGGTTTAGTCTGGTCTGGTCCACACTGGTCTTTATGGAACAGGTTTAGTCTGGTCTGGTCCTCACTGGTCTTTATGGAACAGGTTTAGTCTGGTCCACACTGGTCTTTATGGAACAGGTTTAGTCTGGTCCGGTCCACACTGGTCTTTAAGGAACAGCTTTAGTCTGGTCTGGTCCTCACTGGTCTTTATGGAACAGGTTTAGTCTGGTCTGGTCCTCACTGGTCTTTATGGAACAGGTTTAGTCTGGTCTGGTCCACACTGGTCTTTATGGAACAGGTTTAGTCTGGTCCACACTGGTCTTTAAGGAACAGCTTTAGTCTGGTCTGGTCCTCACTGGTCTTTATGGAACAGGTTTAGTCTGGTCTGGTCCACACTGGTCTTTATGGAACAGCTTTAGTCTGGTCTGGTCCACACTGGTCTTTATGGAACAGCTTTAGTCTGGTATGGTCCACTCTGGTCTTTATGGAACAGGTTTAGTCTGGTCCACTCTGGTCTTTATGGAACAGGTTTAGTCTGGTCCACACTGGTCTTTATGGAACAGGTTTAGTCTGGTCTGGTCCACTCTGGTCTTTATGGAACGGGTTTAGTCTGATCCTCGCTGGTCTTTATAGAAATGGTTTAGTCTGGTCTGGTCCACACTGGTCTTTATGGAACAGTTTTAGTCTGGTCTAGTCTTCACTGGTCTTTATGGAACAGGTTTAGTCTGGTCTGGTCCTCACTGGTCTTTATAGAACAGGTTTAGTCTGGTCTAGTCTTCACTGGTCTTTATGGAACAGGTTTAGTCTGGTCCACACTGGTCTTTATGGAACAGGTTTAGTCTGGTCTGGTCCACACTGGTCTTTATGGAACAGGTTTAGTCTGGTCCACACTGGTCTTTATGGAACAGGTTTAGTCTGGTCCACACTGGTCTTTATGGAACAGGTTTAGTCTGGTCTGGTCCACACTGGTCTTTA
This sequence comes from Perccottus glenii, assembly GCA_024416835.2. Classification (NCBI taxonomy): domain Eukaryota; kingdom Metazoa; phylum Chordata; class Actinopteri; order Gobiiformes; family Odontobutidae; genus Perccottus; species Perccottus glenii. Next base: position 26,982,058 of record CM044560.2, read on the forward strand.
TGGAACAGGTTTAGTCTGGTCCACACTGGTCTTTATGGAACAGGTTTAGTCTGGTCCACACTGGTCTTTATGGCACAGGTTTAGTCTGGTCTGGTCCACACTGGTCTTTATGGCACAGGTTTAGTCTGGTCTGGTCCACACTGGTCTTTATGGAACAGGTTTAGTCTGGGTTTACACCGATGCAGCTAGAATTCTGCCTGAAGACTCTTTTCTGAGACAGTTTATGGAACACAGACGTCTTCAGGAAACAGGCACAGTACCGTTCTCCTCCTCGAAGGTGATGAGCGCTTGTCCTCCTCGCAGCAGCAGCGCCCCCTGCTGACACACAGAGAACTGCGCTTGGATCGGCTCGTCCCTCGAGGTTTTATCGCTGTCGTTTTCTTTAATGAACTCCACGTCTATGTCCGCCGGGATCTGAGCACAAATCTGAGCCGAGAAGGAAACAGAGGGAAACACGGAGGGTTTAAATCTAAGGTCTGGGTCTAGGTCTGGACTCAAATCTGGTCTTGGTCTGGTCTGATTTAGACTTGGTCTGGGCTGGGCCTTACTGCTCTGTGTAGCTTTACCTTAAATTTCTGCTTGAGTTTACTGGACTCAGTCTTTTTAGCCTCCAGTTGAGCTCTGCATCTCTTCAGTTTGTCCATGAGGTCTTTTTTTTGCTTCGCGATCTGCTGAATCTGGTCCTGAGAGAAGAGATGGATTTGAACAGGTTTTGAACAGGTTCTACTCAGTCCTGACCTGGTTTTCCTCAGACTGACCTGTACAGAATGCAGGTTCCGGTTGAACTCTGCCTGAGTCTCGTCTTGTTTCTTGACCAAAGCCATCACCAGGTCCTTGCTCCTCTTTTTCTCCTGGTCCTGCTCCAGTTTCTTCAACGTCAGTCTGTCCTTTGTGTCCTCTGCCTTCTCCACCTTCACCTGCAGCAGAACCATCACCATCAGGACCATCAGAACCATCAAAACAGAACCATCAGAACAGAACCATCAGAACCATCAGAACAGAACCATCAGAATAGAACCATCAGAACCATCAGGACCATCAGAACCATTAAAACAGAACCACCAGAACTATCAGAACAAAACCATCAGAACCATCAGGACCATCAGAACAGAACCACCAGAACCATCTGAACCATCAGAACAGAACCATCAGAATAGAACCATCAGAACCATCAGGACCATCAGAACAGAACCACCAGGACCATCAGAACCATCAAAACAGAACCATCAGAACCATCAGAACAGAACCATCAGAACCAAAAGAACAGAACCATCAGAACCAACAGAACCATCAGAAAAGAACCATCAGAACCATTAGAACCAACAGGACCATCAGAACCATCAAAACAGAACCACCAGAACCATCAGAACAAAACCATCAGAACCATCAGGACCATCAGAACAGAACCATCAGGATCATCAGAACCATCAAAACAGAACCACCAGAACCATCAGAACAAAACCACCAGAACCATCAGAACCATCAGAACAGAACCATCAGGACCATCAGAAACATCAGAACAGAACCATCAGGACCATCAGATCCAACAGAACCATCAGAACCAATAGAACCATCAGAAAAGAACCCACAGAACCATCAAGACCATCAGAACAGAACCAACAGAACCATCAGAACCAACAGAACCATCAGAAAAGAACCATCAGAACCATTAGAACCAACAGGACCATCAGAACAGAACCATCAGAACCAACAGAACCAACAGGACCATCAGAACAGAACCATCAGAACCAACAGAACCATCAGAACAGAACCATCAGAACCAACAGAACCATCAAGACCATCAGAACAGAACCAACAGAACCATCAGAACCAACAGAACCATCAGAAAAGAACCATCAGAACAAAATCATCAGAACCAACAGAACCATCAGGACCATCAGAACCATTAGAACCAACAGAACCATCAGAAAAGAACCATCAGAACCAACAGAACCATCAAGACCATCAGAACAGAACCAACAGAACCATCAGAACCAACAGAACCATCAGAAAAGAACCATCAGAACCATTAGAACCAACAGGACCATCAGAACAGAACCATCAGAACCAACAGAACCAACAGGACCATCAGAACAGAACCATCAGAACCAACAGAACCATCAGAACAGAACCATCAGAACCAACAGAACCATCAAGACCATCAGAACAGAACCAACAGAACCATCAGAACCAACAGAACCATCAGAAAAGAACCATCAGAACAAAATCATCAGAACCAACAGAACCATCAGGACCATCAGAACCATTAGAACCAACAGAACCATCAGAAAAGAACCATCAGAACCAACAGAACCATCAAGACCATCAGAACAGAACCAACAGAACCATCAGAAAAGAACCATCAGAACCATTAGAACCAACAGGACCATCAGAACAGAACCATCAGAACCAACAGAACCATCAGAACCATTAGAACCAACAGAACCATCAGAAAAGAACCATCAGAACCATCAGAACCAACAGAACCATCAGAACCATCAGAAAAGAACCATCAGAACCATTAGAACCAACAGAACCATCAGAACAGAAACATCAGAACAGAACCATCAGGACCATCAGGACCATCAGAACAGAAACATCAGAACAGAACCATCAGGACCATCAGAACACAACCATCAGAACCAACAGAACCATCAAGACCATCAGAACAGAACCATCAGAACCATCAGAACAAAATCATCAGAACCAACAGAACCATCAGCACCATCAGAACCATTAGAACCAACAGAACCATCAGAACAGAACCAGAGAAAGAACCAACAGAACCATCAGAAAAGAACCATCAGAACCAACAGAACCATCAAGACCATCAGAACAGAACCAACAGAACCATTAGAACCAACAGAACCATCAGAAAAGAACCATCAGAACCAACAGGACCATCAGAACAGAACCATCAGAACCAACAGAACCATCAGAACAGAAACATCAGAACAGAACCATCAGGACTATCAGAACCATTAGAACCAACAGAACCATCAGAACAGAACCATCAGAAAAGAACCATCAGAACCATTAGAACCAACAGAACCATCAGAAAAGAACCATCAGAACCAACAGAACCATCAAGACCATCAGAACAGAACCAACAGAACCATTAGAACCAACAGAACCATCAGAAAAGAACCATCAGAACCAACAGGACCATCAAAACAGAACCACCAGAACCATCAGAACAAAACCACCAGAACCATCAGAACCATCAGAACAGAACCATCAGGACCATCAGAAACATCAGAACAGAACCATCAGGACCATCAGATCCAACAGAACCATCAGAACCAATAGAACCATCAGAAAAGAACCCACAGAACCATCAAGACCATCAGAACAGAACCAACAGAACCATCAGAACCAACAGAACCATCAGAAAAGAACCATCAGAACCATTAGAACCAACAGGACCATCAGAACAGAACCATCAGAACCAACAGAACCAACAGGACCATCAGAACAGAACCATCAGAACCAACAGAACCATCAGAACAGAACCATCAGAACCAACAGAACCATCAAGACCATCAGAACAGAACCAACAGAACCATCAGAACCAACAGAACCATCAGAAAAGAACCATCAGAACAAAATCATCAGAACCAACAGAACCATCAGGACCATCAGAACCATTAGAACCAACAGAACCATCAGAAAAGAACCATCAGAACCAACAGAACCATCAAGACCATCAGAACAGAACCAACAGAACCATCAGAACCAACAGAACCATCAGAAAAGAACCATCAGAACCATTAGAACCAACAGGACCATCAGAACAGAACCATCAGAACCAACAGAACCAACAGGACCATCAGAACAGAACCATCAGAACCAACAGAACCATCAGAACAGAACCATCAGAACCAACAGAACCATCAAGACCATCAGAACAGAACCAACAGAACCATCAGAACCAACAGAACCATCAGAAAAGAACCATCAGAACAAAATCATCAGAACCAACAGAACCATCAGGACCATCAGAACCATTAGAACCAACAGAACCATCAGAAAAGAACCATCAGAACCAACAGAACCATCAAGACCATCAGAACAGAACCAACAGAACCATCAGAAAAGAACCATCAGAACCATTAGAACCAACAGGACCATCAGAACAGAACCATCAGAACCAACAGAACCATCAGAACCATTAGAACCAACAGAACCATCAGAAAAGAACCATCAGAACCATCAGAACCAACAGAACCATCAGAACCATCAGAAAAGAACCATCAGAACCATTAGAACCAACAGAACCATCAGAACAGAAACATCAGAACAGAACCATCAGGACCATCAGGACCATCAGAACAGAAACATCAGAACAGAACCATCAGGACCATCAGAACACAACCATCAGAACCAACAGAACCATCAAGACCATCAGAACAGAACCATCAGAACCATCAGAACAAAATCATCAGAACCAACAGAACCATCAGCACCATCAGAACCATTAGAACCAACAGAACCATCAGAACAGAACCATCAGAAAAGAACCAACAGAACCATCAGAAAAGAACCATCAGAACCAACAGAACCATCAAGACCATCAGAACAGAACCAACAGAACCATTAGAACCAACAGAACCATCAGAAAAGAACCATCAGAACCAACAGGACCATCAGAACAGAACCATCAGAACCAACAGAACCATCAGAACAGAAACATCAGAACAGAACCATCAGGACTATCAGAACCATTAGAACCAACAGAACCATCAGAACAGAACCATCAGAAAAGAACCATCAGAACCATTAGAACCAACAGAACCATCAGAAAAGAACCATCAGAACCAACAGAACCATCAAGACCATCAGAACAGAACCAACAGAACCATTAGAACCAACAGAACCATCAGAAAAGAACCATCAGAACCAACAGGACCATCAGAACAGAACCATCAGAACCAACAGAACCATCAGAACCAACAGAACCATCAGAACAGAAACATCAGAACAGAACCAACAGGACCATCATAACAGAACCATCAGAACAAAATCATCAGAACCAACAGAACCATCAGGACCATCAGGACCATCAGAACAGAACCAGCGGTTCAGATTTGAGCAGGTTTCATCGTCATGGTAACAATCTGACGCTGCATCAATCATTTTTTTTGCTGCCACAATATAAATAAATTTGGGTCACATCTAAGTCAAAACAATTTACACTTAGTGTGAAACTTTATGAAATATGTCGAGGTCATGAGTTCTTAAGTTGGTCCATCCTCAGAGTGAGACAATTGTAAATACTGTCTTAAAAATCTTTTTTTTTTTTTTTCTTTTTTGGCTGTGACCTGTTGCTTCCTGTTAAATTTGTCTGGTTTAATCTTTAAACAATGATCTCCAGGACTCACCTTCCACGCTTCCAGTTCTTTCTTTGCTTCAGCAAAAGAATCATCCACCTGAAGAAAAACAGAAGAGATCTGAGTTACACTGAATGTCCAGAAGGTGGCAGTGTTCGATAATAAATCAGGGTCTACTCTGTTGATTGATATTGATTAATGTTTGATTAAAAAAATAAATACAATAGCATATTATAAAAAAAGTGCCTACTACAGTAGACGGATATATAAAAAAGTATATATAAAATAAGGATATTAAAAACATTGAGTTCAAATATATTTTCAAAACCGAAACTTGTCTTGGGTCTTGACTTAGAGGCCTGTTTCCTTTTTTACCTTTTGGTGAATCGCGGTGTTCTGTTCGATCCCAGACATCTCCAGATTCAAGGAAACGACGAGTTACACAGAACAGGCTCGTTTATAAAATAAATGACGGGTATAAAAGTAAAAATGTTACTTCTGTTTCTGTCGAGTCCGAGGCAGTGTTTTCCTGTCGCAGAGGAATCTAAAGCGAAAGTTAGAAGTGACGCAGCAGAAACACGCCTCTCTCAAAATTCAAAATAAAGTATTAAGATTGATTTGAAAATTAATTTAAAACCTGTTCAAATCCAGATAAAATAATCACACCACTCTTTATTTTAAAATGACTTTTATTTAAGACATTTTCAGGAGGGTTTATGATAAAAATCCTTCACAAAGAATAGCATCTTCATAAGAGTTTCTCAGGAGTTCATTTTTCTTCAAACCTCTTTCACAGGTTTTTGTGTTTGAGAATTATAGCTTTGTTTTTCTGCAAAAAAAACTCAAATCTGTATTGTATTATTTTAAAGACAGAAGGTTGTGGGTCATTGCTTTGAAGAGACTCCGTGAGTTTTAAATACAATTAGTTTTATTAAAGAAGCAGCTCCAGGACGAGTCTTTTGTCTGAACTGGTGTTCTCTTTCAGCAGAAAGTCTTGTTCCTCACATCTGCTGCGTGCTGTTGCCGTTCCACGTGTTGTTCTCATCCTCGCTGTCCTCTTGAGTCCGCAGGCGGCAGATTTTACCGTCCTTCTTGAAGTTTTTGGGCTGTTTCTCCAGAGTCTGCTTGGACTGGCTTTCAAACAACAAACAAACAACGGAGACCTCATGCTCACTTTTTATATTTCTTATATTCAGTAGTTTGAATGTGTTTAGTGTAAACTGTACCTCGGAGGTCTGTCTGAGGCGGTCGTGTTTCCAGAGGAGGAGGTCTGAGCGGCGCCGGCTTCAGTCGGACTCAACGGGAAAAGGAAGGAGCCGAGGAACCTCCACACGGCCATGAGAGGATAGAGCACTGTCCCCAGCACCGTCCACAGGCTTTTAGAGGATTCTACCAGAGACTGGGGCTTCTGCTGCTCCTGAGATCATACAGGCGACAAATCTGAGAAAAACCTGTTCAAATTCAAATAAAACCTTTCTTGAATCAGTTGGTGAGTGGTACGTACAGGCAGGAGGACGATGGAAGCGCTCGGAGCCAGTTCTAGTTCCAGTAAAGTCTTGTCGAGGTCTTCAGAGGTGAACTCTCGTCTGGGGAACATTGTCGCCATCATGAAGTTCCCGTAGACACTTCCTACTTCCTGTGAGACAAGTGAGAAGGACTCGATTAGACTGGTCCAATTCAAATAAAGGGTGACCAGATCATAACGAACCCAATGTGGGACAAAAGAGGGAACGCGGGACACTTTACTAATGCGTTTATCAAGGACCAGATTTTCTTCTATCATTATTATACTGTATCCGACGAGGGGCCACACACAGAACATGAACGTTTAGAGGCTAGACCCACTTGATAACGGCACGTATACGGCCTCAGAGACAGAGCGGTGTGCAGCCAGTTACCTGCTGAAGGGCCAGTTACCTGCTGAAGGGCCAGTTACCTGCTGAAGGGCCAGTTACAGTGCCTTGCGAAAATATTCGATGAACTTTGCAACTTTTTGCCACATTTCAGGCTTCAAACATAAAGATATGAAACTGTAATATTTTGTGAAGAATCAACAACAAGTGGGACACAATCATGAAGTGGAACAAAATTTATTGGATATTTCAAACTTTTTTAACAAATAAAAAACTGAAAAATTGGGCGTGCAAAATTATTCAGCCCCTTTACTTTCAGTGCAGCAAACTGTTTCCAGAAGTTCAGTGAGAATCTCTGAATGATCCAATGTTGACCTAAATGACTAATGATGATAAATGGAATCCACCTGTGTGTAATCAAGTCTCTGTATAAATGCACCTGCACTGTGATGGTCTCAGAGGCCCGTTTAAAGCAGAGAGAGCATCACGAAGAACAATGAACACACCAGGCAGGTCCGAGATACTGTTGTGGAGAAGTTTAAAGTCCGATTTGGATACAAAAAGATTTCCCAAGCTTTAAACATCCCAAGGAGCACTGTGCAAGCGATAATATTGAAATGGAAGGAGTATCAGACCACTGCAAATCTACCAAGACCTGGCCGTCCCTCTAAACTTTCAGCTCATACAAGGAGAAGACTGATCAGAGATGCAGCCAAGAGGCCCATGATCACTCTGGATGAACTGCAGAGATCTACAGCTGAGGTGGGAGACTCTGTCCATAGGACAACAATCAGTCGTATACTGCACAAATCTGGCCTTTATGGAAGAGTGGCAAGAAGAATGCCATTTCTTAAAGATATCCATAAAAAGTGTTGTTTAAAGTTTGCCACAAGCCACCTGGGAGACACACCAAACATGTGGAAGAAGGTGCTCTGCTCAGATGAAACCAAAATCAAACTTTTTGGCAACAATGCAAAACGTTATGTTTGGCGTTAAAGCAACACAGCTCATCACCTGAACACACCATCCCCACTGTCAAACATGGTGGTGGCAGCATCATGGTTTGGGCCTGCTTTTCTTCAGCAGGGACAGGGAAGATGGATAAAATTGATGGGAAGATGGATGGAGCCAAATACAGGACCATTCTGGAAGAAAACCTGATGGAGTCTGCAAAAGACCTGAGACTGGGACAGAGATTTGTCTTCCAACAAGACAATGATCCAAAACATAAAGCTAAATCTACAATGGAATGGTTCACAAATAAACATATCCAGGTGTTAGAATGGCCAAGTCAAAGTCCAGACCTGAATCTAATCGAGAATCTGTGGAAAGAACTTAAAACTGCTGTTCACAAATGCTCTCCATCCAACCTCACTGAGCTCGAGGAGGAATGGGCAAAAATTTCAGTCTCTCGATGTGTAAAACTGATAGAGACATACCCCAAGAGACTTACAGCTGTAATCGCAGCAAAAGGTGGCGCTACAAAGTATTAAGTTAAAGGGGGCTGAATAATTTTGCTCGCCCAATTTTTCAGTTTTTTGTTAAAAAGGTTTGAAATATCCAATAAATTTCATTCCACTTCATGATTGTGTCCCACTTGTTGATTCTTCACAAAAAAATTACAGTTTCATATCTTTATGTTTGAAGCCTGAAATGTGGCAAAAGGTCGCAAAGGTCAAGGGGCCTGAATACTTTCGCAAGGCACTGTACCCTCTGAAGGGGCAGTTACCTGCTGAAGGGGCAGTTACCTGCTGAGCAAACTGCCGAGCCTCCTGGAGCCTGCTCTGAGAGGGGAACTGAGTGGAGATGGACGAGCCGTCTGGGAGTCGGAACTGCAGCCGAGCCACAGAGCTGTTCACAGACAGAGCGTTTAAAACAGAGCTGAGTTGAAAAGCAAAGGGACAGAAGTAGAGCAGATATTGTTCTTTATAACCCTATCAACTCAAAGCACCAGATCCTCCTGGAATTTAACCACCTGTGTAATTATGTAAGAGACTCTTTGGCTCATTCTCTTAAAAAGGTGTATTCTTGATTTTCTGAGCAGTATGAGTGGGTTACATGTGTTAGTTCTGTTAATACCTCCTCTCTCTGAGTGTGGCCTTCCTCTTCTCCTCCTGTTGAAGCTGTCGGGCCTGGATCAGAGCCTGTTTAGGAGCACTCTCCTCCTGAACCGTTCGAGCGTAACGAGCAGCTCTGTCGGCTCGGTCCTGAAACACAACACACTACATTTTTTCATCTGAGCTTTGTCACAAGATAAAGCCATATAGTCAATATTAAAGTTTAAACCAGTACAGGTAGGAAATCCCTCCTGGTTTAGTGTCATTTTTCTATGACCTTTGACTAAACGTTCAACAGGGGAGATGCTAAAAAATGTTGTAAAGCACAAACATTATCAAGAGGAGGCTCCAGGGAAAGTCACCCCAGAAAAGAGCAGTAAAGTAATATGTTCTATGTAGCCCTGTCCCTGGAACCAAAGTGCTGCTGGCTCCTCTTGGTCTGGCTCTTATAAAGTCTATTTAAATGTGTTTAATCCTGACCAGAGCGATCTGCTGCCGGACCCTCTCTCTCGCCACTCGCTCCTGTTCCTTCTCCTTCTGTCGTTCCTCCAACAGTCTCTTGGTCTGGTCCTCGTCCTGTTTCTTCTTCAGCTCCTGCAGCTCCTTCCCCAGTTTCCTCCGCTCCACTTCACCCTTTGTCTCCTTCTACACAACAGCAGCACATATTAACCACAGACTCAGGTTTATTACTGCACTAACACTACGCACACGGCAGAACGTCATAGTAAAGCTTTTGGACAAATCTAAAGTTAGCCACGATTCTCCCTGATTAAATCCTAATGTCCACATGTTTTTTAACAGTTTTGGCCTAATATTTTTTACTAATCAGCACTTTGTACTGTACTGTAGGTATTGTGCCCCCTACTGGGCATTTCTCATCTTCTCCTTTGTGCACTTCGTACGATCCTTTTCATTCTGAAAGACACTTTTGTGCAATGGGAACAAGATGTACTTTTCTTCCTGAAGTTGGAGAAGAAGAAGCTCTCGAGGACTTATTTTATAATAGAACCCACTCCTTTTGATGTGATGCTTATTCAAACGCATTTCTTTTTCAGTCAGCCCTATTCATATCTGTATCGTGTTCCATGTTTAAAGAAAGTCCTAAACCTCTTTGAGGCTGGTGCAGTACCTGTCCTTTCTTCTTCTGCTGCCCTTCTCTCTCCTCCACCGAGCTCTCTCTGAAACACAAGTACATGTTTCATTTTAAGATTTGACCACATTTTACAGGAGCCACCTGCAAAAGTGATTACCATAAGCTTCCACCAACACAAACTTTAATCCTAATTCATTTAAAATGGTAGTAAAAGACAATCAGTTAATTTATGTAAAATTGTTGACTTTAACTGGATTGTAGGAGAAAAAAAAAAAGAGAAAAAAGGAACCTTAAAATACTTTACAACATTCTATTTAGTTTCCTTTCTCTGATATTTGTGTTTTCATGTTTTTGTAATATTTGACAGTACCTTTGAGCCTCGGTCTGAGCAGCAGCAGCAGCAGCAGCAGCAGCAGCAGCAGCAGAGAGGTGCGTTTCTGCAGCAGGAGGCTCTGTGAGAGAAAAGAACAGGTGAGAAACAGACCCAGCAGATAAATAAATACAGGCTTGTATCTGAACTGACCAGGTTTGGCTGTGGTCTGTGATTCTGAGGCTCCACTGTGAGACAGAGCTGCTGCAGTTTGCGTTGGAGCTGGAGAAGTGCTGCTGGACTCATGTGATGGAGCAGGAACAGCGCCCCCTGCAGACTGCTGAGAGTGCATCTGCTCAAGAGAAAACACAGACATAAAACAGTGCAAAAAAATCCAAAGGGGATAAAAACAGTCTAAAGCTCTGTTTGTGTGAAGGTCGCTGCTCCAGGTGTGTTTGACGTCACCTGTGAACCGAGTTTATAAAAGTTTTATTTAGGTTTCTTTCTCGACAGACCAATGTTGCCACTGCTTCTTCCTCAAAGTTAAACTGTTGCCAACACACTTTTGGGTCCCGACCCAGTGTTTGGGAACCGCACTCACTCGTGCTCACCCGTCTGCCTCTCGTGCTCACCAATCTGTCCTGCGCTCACCCGCCTGCCTCTCCCTCACCCGCCTGCCCCTCCCTCACCCGTCTGCCCTGCGCTCACCCGTCTGCCTCTCCCTCACCCGCCTGCCTCTCCCTCCCCCGTCTGCCTCTCCCTCACCCGTCTGCCTCTCCCTCACCCGTCTGCCTCTCCCTCACCTGTCTGCCTCTCCCTCACCCGCCTGCCTCTCCCTCACCCGTCTGCCCTGCGCTCACCCGTCTGCCTCTCCCTCTCCCGTCTGCCTCTCCCTCACCCGCCTGCCTCTCCCTCACCCGCCTGCCTCTCCCTCACCCGCCTGCCTCTCCCTCACCCGTCTGCCCCTCCCTCACCTGTCTCACGCGGCTGATCTTGGACACCAGATCTTCAGCGGTGACAGTGCTGGCGATGACCTCCAGAGGAACACCGTTGTCGCCAATGAAGAAGCTGGACGGGACACACACTACAGGGTCTTTTCAGAAACGGTTAAAGAACACACTCAGAGACAACTTTTATTCGAGTGTCTTTGCTCTGAGCTTTAAAGGATACAGATCTGTGAGAACTGAACACACGCTTCACTGTGGACACAAAACACAATGTTACACCGGCCGTTCCAACACAAATGTATAACTCTGTCTCAGGTTTTATGGCTGTGTGAGTTTAACCTCTTGTCGTTGAGTTTGATGGCGATGCAGCAGCTCCGAGCCGCCTCTGAGACTCGGGGATCGTCCCAGGTCGACAGCAGATCCGTGGACCGACCATCGTCTCCTGAAACGTCCACAAGAACACACTGAGACAGATCCAAATACACCAGCATCATGTCACCAGGATTTACTCAGAACTGAAGAGGCTTACAAACAAATGGATATATCTTACATTTACCTTTTATCATATTGTATATATCTGCCTATGTATACAATTGACTGTCAAATTATTACCTCCTTAAATATTTAGAAGTGATAAAGCTTCAATAAATAATGGTTGGGTCTTCTTTAACGGGACTAAACAAGAAATAAATTTTATACCTAAATAAGTCCAGTTTTAGTTCAGATTCTCTCAAAGCCCAATTAGATAATGTGTGTTTGATGCTGGCATCTGTGGCACAAATCCAAACACACAGTTAAAGCTAATTTAAGTGCGAAACAAAATATTTTTTTCAGGTGAAACTGTTTAAAAATCTGCCTTTAGACAAAGTTATACATTTAGTACAACTGCCAAGTCTGAGTTTGTAATAAATAAGTGGATTTAAAGCGTTTATTTTGGTGTTAAATCTTAGCCACTGTTCCTTAGCAGCTAGAGCTAATGCTAAAGCTAACGCTGTTCACGCTCATTTCCGTCGCAGAGACGTGGACTTTTTGATAAATAAAGCAGACAGTGGAAGCAAACCTGTGATAACCACCACAAAGACCAGACTCAGCCGTTTGGCCTCGTTTATCGCTTCGGGAATAGAGCCTTCGAACCAGTTCATCTTCAGGAGCTAATGCTAATATCCGTCAGCCGTTTATCCACTGTCATCCACAGAGTCAGATTGAGTCCGTGTGGAACAGCGCCCCCTGCCGCAGCGGAAGAGGTCCGGGTCAGCGCTTTATTAGAGATACTTTGTGGAGTTTAGCACGTGCAGAGGTGTGCTGTTGTGGGTACGTGTAAAAGGGACCTGCTGTTATAATGTCTGGCTGTTCGATCAATACATTTTTATTTTTATAGCACATTTAAAAACAACAGTTGAACAAAAGGGCTGTACAAGTCAAACAATAAAATGTAAGACAAAGAACTCACTTGGTTTAAAAGTGAAATAAATGCATAAAATAACTATTAGGATGAATAAAATAATAGCAGGACTGCACTAAAAGCTGTGGTAAAAGCCAAGATATCTGTAAATATGTTCCTGTTAAGAGCCAAAGCAAATGAGAGAACTGTAAATAAATGTGTGGAAATTGAGTCAAGAACATAGAAACTTGTTCACTTATGTGTAGACAGGTCCAAGACCACTTTGTAACAGAGGCCACAGTTCAATAACCTGAGACGTGAGCAGAGAAAGCACTTTGACACAGAGCTGCAGATAAATACAGACTTTATCACCGATAAATATTTGATAAATATGACTCTGCGGTTAGTGCTGTCCACTTCAGAGCAGACCCAAGGGTTTATCAGAGAAAACACAGACCAGGGTCATTTAAGAGGCAAAGACCAAGAAGTATCCAACCTAAAACTGATTTATTTTCTCTCTGAGGGAAATAAATATTTAATGAAAAAAAAAAAAATTTTTAAAGGACCTTTGAAGATTAGGATGGTCTTAGTCTGGCAAATGTGGCTGCTTTGGCAAGAAGCCTCTTAGATGGATTTGAACAGGTTTTAATTGAATTTGAACAGGTTTTAGTCAGAATTTAGTCCCTAATAACCCTCTGTATTTGTGCTGAGGCTGTTGGTCTAAAGTCTGTTTTTTTATCTCTGGTTGTAAAACTCTGTGATCATCTTACTCCATTACACGATAATCACAGTTAAACCTGCTTCAGTCGTGGTTCAGAGCCGTGATGGAGCTGCGCCTGGTGCTGCTCTCTGCTTGGTCTGGGTCTGGGTCCTGGTCTGGGTCTGGGTCTGGGTCTGGGGCCTGGTCTGGGTCTGGGGCCAGGTCTGGGTCTGGGCGGACTCTCTGACCGACACTTCATGTTGCTGGGAGGTCTGTCTCTAAAGACCGTCGACTGCAGAGAGACGTTAAACCTGGAGGTGGATCTGTCGGAGCTGAGGGCAGCAGGGGTCAGCCATTTTAAAGTCCCTTTGTCCTGGAGTCAACTTTTCAGTCGGGACAGGTGGGTGTGAATTGGTTTAGGGGGCCTACAACAGGGTTTTGAGGGACTAGAACAGGATTTTGCAGGACTAGAACAGGGTTTTGAGGGATTAGAATGGGGTTTAGGGGGACTAGAACAGGGCTTAGGAGGACTAGAACTGAGTTTAGAGGGACCAGAACAGGGTTTAGAGGGACTAGAACAGGGTTAGAGGGATTAGAACAGGGTTTTGAGGGACCAGAACAGGGTTTAGAGGGATTAGAACGGGGTTTAGGGGGACTAGAACAGGGCTTAGGGGGACTAGAACTGAGTTTAGAGGGACCAGAACAGGGTTAGAGGGATTAGAACAGGGTTTAGAGGGACTAGAACAGGGTTAGAGGGATTAGAACAGGGTTTAGAGGGACTAGAACAGGGTTAGAGGGATTAGAACAGGGTTTAGAGGGACTAGAACAGGATTTAAAGGAACTAAGTTTAGTGGGACTTAAAGACGGTTTAGTGTTCTGTCTAAACCTATGTAACCCAGAGATTTACAGATTTCTCTTTTGTTGAACCAGCCTCGGCCTGGTGTCTGAGAGTTCAGTCACAGATTCAGAGAACAGTGCACCCTGTGTGTCCTGCAGTGGGGGTTACCTGTGAGGTGTAGTGCTAAGCATACACCTTTAGTGATGCCTACAGTAAAACCCAAACTGTAGTTTTAGTCGTTGTTTTACATTGTTTCAGAGCCGGCTTAAGGATGTATAATTTAGAGATCACCTTTTAAGAACCTGCTCTTAATAAACACACCCTCCTGGTTCTGTGGAACTGACACAGACCATTAACCTACCTTTAAACCTGTTATTGTATTATGACCTGGAAGACAGAGAACCTCCACAGACACTATTTCTATTGCTTTAATCTATCCTGTCTCTCTTTCTGTCTTTCTGCAGTGACCCTGAGCCGGGAGCCGTGGCCTGTCTGCAGACTCTCCTGGCCTGTCTCTCTGAGGCCGGCCTTCAGCCTGTGGTGGTCCTGGACATGTCCTCGCTCCTGGACTCGCTCAGGTCCAGCTCTGGAGACGGTCCAGAGCTGGGACCGACCCTCAGGGAGCGGACAGACCTGGTGTTTGTGGAGTTTGGGGACCTGGCTCAGACCTGGGTGGTCCTTGGTTCAGGGCAGAGGGAGACTGACCTGAAACTGTTCAGAGACGTGCAGCTGCTCTTCAGACAACACTTTCAGAACAAAGGTAAACCTCAGAACTGGGATTGAAATCCAGATTCTAGATTCTAAAAATGACTGTGACAGTGTCAAGGCGGATGTTGCAGGAAGTGTTTGAGCTGCTTTGAGCTCATAATGTGACTGTCTAGTGCTTACCTCAGAGGGTGCTTTGTGATGTAGATTTATCCCAATCAACCAGAAGTTATAAAGATGTAAAGTAATACATGTGTAGCTCAGACAGAAGGCCACAGACTCCGTTTGTAGCCACTGCTCATTTAAAACTACAGAGACAGAGCGTTTTTTTCTGGAGAATTGTAGCATTTACTAAACATTTTACAATGTTTACACGTTTCTGTTATTTCTCTAATAACCACAAAGTGTCACTCCAGATTGTTTCAGGCTTATTATGTTCTGTAACAGCCATTCCTTCTGGGCCCAGTGTGTGCCTGTGTTTATGTTTACCCTGAGGTGAAGGGAAAAGATACATAAAGCATTGGAGTTCTTTCTTTTACAGCTCCTGGATGAAGAAAACCGAAATACATTTGTACTGGTTTGAGTCTGTTCCGACCCTTTTTGTGTCTTTCACAGAACATCGTCTGTCGTTCGGGTTCCGAGCCGAGGACATCGCTGCATCCTCTGTGGATTTATCAGACCTGGTGAGTCTCTCGCAGCTTTTTCTTGGGACTCTTCTGCTCATTTTGAAGGTAATTCACAAATGGATTAACATGAATATAATCTGTCTCTAATTTCAGGCGATGGACTTCTTGTCAGTGCAGCTCAAACTCAGCTGTGAGTCTGACTCTGAGTTCCACAGACAACTCACCAACATCAAGGTAAGGTTCTGTTTTATGATTTATTTCATTTTTCTCTAATAATTCAGCTGTAATGCAGTCTTCTGTTGTGTCTTCTGCAGAGGTCCAGCGGAGGCCTGCCTGTTCTCATCTACTTAGAGAAGTCACTGTTCGGACCAACATCAGCTTCTGGGAACATGCTTCGAGGTGAACTGTTGGTGTTGTTTTCTTTCCGAATACAGCAGATAATAAGAACAAATGCCTGTGTTTGACCTAAAGTAAGACTCTGACGCTGCATTTTCCTTATTTCATAAATGTTTACAGCTTTAATAATTGTTACAGCAGTGATTAAAGGGAACTGTGACCACATCATCATAAACTGTTCAGATATGAAACAGAAGTGACTGGAGCAGCTTTGTCTTGATTCTCCATGTTTCATTTTTACCAACATCAACAAAACTGAAACCCTGTGATTGGTCACCTGTCACATTATCATAAAAGCATGATTCTGAAGCATGGTTCAGCAAGAAAAGTGCAAAACTGCAACAAATAACTCACAACACATGAGGTTAAATATACAAAGCCTTACAAAACCAGACAGACGCGGAAAGAAAGAAAGCACCATTAGGTCCTGTGTTCTTCAGTAAAACCATGAGTCTCTAAATTAAGCATTAATACTGATAATGATAAACGTCTAAAGCCCAGTGTTTGTCCAGCAGCACAGTTAGAGTCAGAGATGGATATTGTCGGATGTGACGTGACGGACATTCTGGATCTGAAGGCCTCACACGTCAGGTAGAGGTTCTGTTGTAAAGTGTTCTGTGAGAAATACAAATGTGTGAGCAGTGTTTCTCTCTGAACAGTACTCAGGGTTCAGCCGAAGACAGCACTAGTCTCTGGACTCGTTCTGACCCAGTCCAGACCTCGCTCCTGAACCGGTCCTTCCCCGTCGGGTTCCAGTGGGCCGTCTCCAGTGAGTCCTTCAAAGTGGAGGGGGGCTGGGTCGAGGGAGGGAAAGGGGAGACCATCTGGGACCGGTTCTGTCATGAGGACCGGGCCAATCAGAACCAGACAGCTGACCTGGCCTGTGACAGTTTTAACAAAGTGGAGTATGACGTGTATCTGCTGCGAGGACTCGGAGTGGACACCTACCAGTTCTCCATCTCCTGGTCCAGGGTCTTCCCCACGGGCTCCGGTGAGTCCTCCAGCTTTCAGATTCATTTTAAAGACTAAATCAGGAAATAGGTTCTTTTGTTTTTAGACCTTTGTCATAAGCAGTTAACAGCTTTAGTCCTGGATGGAGCTGGGCTTGGTCCTAGTTTAGGTTCAATTAAAGTCAAATGTCTGACTTAGTCTAATTATTTTATAATCTGACTCTAAATGAAATGTCATGGAAAGCTCCAGAGTCAGACAGCAGCACAAACACTGTTAATCTACCACTTACGAAGCGGGGCTGGAGTCTGTCCCAGCTTTGGGTCTGAGGGGGCTCACCTGAACAATGGTATTTAAGTTTATTATAGTGTGTTTCATTTATATGTCACATACAACAGCGTTTGAGCCAACTGCCAAGGATCACGAGCAGCCTGTCCCTACAATGTCTTCCACAAACAAACCACAGACACATCACAATATTCAGGACACATTATGGTCAAGACAGACCTCCTAACACCACCTGAGCCCAGTGAGTCCTGTTATAGCTCAGGAGCAGAAACTCCTGTGTGTCCTCTGCCTCAGGCCCCACTGCTTCAGAGGCAGGCGCTCTCTTCTACGACTCCCTGATAAACGCGCTGCTGGAGTCGGGGGTCCGGCCTGTGGTCTCGTTGCATCACTGGGACCTGCCCCAGACACTGCAGGACTTCGGGGGATGGACCAACGACTCCATCGTCCAGCACTTCAGGGACTACGCCGACTTCTGCTTCTCTAGGTTCGGGGACAGGGTGAAGGCCTGGAACACCTTCAGCAGCCCCTGGACTGTAAGCCACGCCGGGTACGGGACGGGACAGCACCCCCCGCAGGTCAGGGACTACAGGGTCAGCGCCTTCCAGGTAAGATAAGGGTTGAACTCACAGCATTTTTCCTTTGACGTTCAAGAGAATAATCCTTCTAGTTTTCTACATGTGTCACTTTTAATGAACACGTGGATTCCTTTATTATAACCCTAACCCTTTTAATTAAACCTTTATTAATTAATGTAAGCCAGAAAAGGCAAAGGTTGGTTGTATCTGTGCTGCTCTTTGCCGCCTAGAGACAAAAAGCATTATTGTGTTTCTCAGGCGACTCACAACATCCTGAAGTCTCACGCCGAGGCCTGGCACCTTTACAATGATAGATACAGAGCGTCTCAGGGAGGAACAGTGGGCATCGCTCTTAACTCGGACTGGGCCCTGCCTCTGAACCCCTCTGACCCTGCTGACCTCTCCGCCGCAGACCGTTACCTCCAGTTCACACTCGGCTGGTTCGCTCATCCCATCTTCATCGACGGAGACTACCCTCCCAGCCTAAAGACCCAGGTCGAGCTTAAACGTAAAGCTTGTCCCGACTCGGCCCCGGCTGTCCTCCCTGAGTTCAGCCCCCAAGAGAAGCACCGGATTAAAGGCACGGCAGACTTCTTCGGTCTGACACACTTCACGTCTCGTCTGGTAGGTCACAGAGCCGGCGGCTGCAGCTCCGGACCTAAGGCTGTGGGGGACTTTCAGACTTATGTGGATCCCTCGTGGCCTTCCACAGAGTCTGACTGGATCTACTCCAACCCCAGCGGACTCAGAAACCTGCTGAAGTACGTGTCTGAGCAGTATTTATGGGAACAAAAGCTGCCAGTGTTTATCACAGGGGTCGGGATGCCCTCTCACTTCAGCAGGGATGTCCTGAACGACACGGACAGAGTGGAGTTCATTAGGAGCTACACTAACGAGGCGCTCAAAGGTCAGTGTCACATCAGAGAGAATCAGAGCCACGCTTTAGACCTGGTTTAGTCCAAAAAATCAATGAGGAGATCTCACCGTCAGGAAAAAGGCTTCTCACACTTAACTGTAAATCTGAAACAGTTTGCCTCAGTATAATTGTTGTCTTGTTTAGATATTTATATTGTACTGGTTTAACCTGTTGACTGTTAAATGTGTGTGTTTTGTTTTTGTTTTTTTGTCTTGAGCACTTTCAGTTTAGTATAACATGATCCTTTCTGATATATTCCAAAGCTTCTGGTCTTTAACCTCGTTTCTGTTCCAGCCATCCTCCTGGACAAAGTGGACGCGTCGCTTCACTGTACAGTCTCTGATGGACGGCTTCGAGGCCTGAGGGCTACAGCCAACGCTTTGGCCTCCACTATGTTGACTTCAACAGCCCTGACCGCCTCGAACTCCAAAAACCTCTGCTTACTTCTACTCTCAGCTCATCCAACAAAACGGATTCTCCTCTCTTCACGATCCCTCCTCCACATCAACCTCCTTTTCCTTCACATCAAGTCCAAATCTTTACTCCGGATGTTCCTTCTAAATCCAAACTGGTGTGGGAGAAGTTCTCCCATTTGTCCAAGTTTCAGAGTAAAATGTATCACTACGGAGTGTTTCCGGAGGGTTTCCTTTGGGGCGTTTCATCGTCAGCGTATCAGATCGAAGGAGGTTGGAACGCAGACGGGAAAGGGCCCAGCGTTTGGGACACGTTCACACACAAAACACAGAGCGGTATTCCTGAAAACGCTACTGGAGATGTGGCGTGCGACAGCTACCGTAAAGCGGATGAGGATATTTACCTGCTGCGAGGTTTGGGCGTTAAATCGTACCGCTTCTCGTTGTCGTGGTCGAGGATTTTTCCCAACGGCCGGCGGTCCTCGTTAAACCAAAACGGTGTTAATTATTACAACAAATTAATCGACAGTCTTCTTAAATTTAACGTGACTCCGATGGTGACACTGTTCCACTGGGATCTGCCGCAGGCTCTGCAGGACATCGGTGGATGGGAACACCCAGGAATGATCCATATTTTTAATGATTTTTGTGATTTTTGTTTTGAGACATTTGGCAACAGAGTGAAATTTTGGATAACTTTTAACGAGCCGTTTACAATTGCATGGTCCGGATACGGTCTCGGAGAAATCCCGCCTAATGATAAGAAGAACCCCGGCACCGCTCCGTACAAAGTTGCACATAATTTGATTAAAGCACATGCTACAGTTTACCACACGTACGAGAAATACCGGAAAACACAAGGAGGTTTGGTGAGCCTCGCCTTAAACGCAGACTGGTTCGAGCCGCTCGATGCTAATGTCCAGAGGGAAATCGAAGCAGCAGACCGAGCTTTGCAGTTCCAGCTCGGATGGTTCGCACATCCTATTTTTAAAAACGGAGATTACCCCAATGCGATGAAATACCAGGTCGGGAACAAGAGCGATCTCCAGCGTCTGAAAGAATCACGGCTGCCGTTGTTCACAGAAGAAGAGAAGGTGTTTATTCGAGGAACGGCGGATGTGTTATGCTTGAATCACTACACGACCAAGATCGCCAAACACACCACACTGAGGCTCTCCCCGACGTCGTATCATTTCGACCGAGACGTGAGCGAGGAGGAGGTGAAGGGGTATCCCGACACCGTCATTAAGGGCCAGAGAGCGGTGGCCTGGGGTTTGAGGAGACTCCTGAACTGGGTCAAAGAGGAGTACGGAGATCCGGAGGTGTATGTGACGGAGAACGGAGTGGCCACAGAGAGAAAAGTGACAGTGGATGATTCTGAGAGAGTGTTTTATTACAAGACCTACATTGACGAGGCTCTAAAGGGTATGTTTCCCAAATACGTATATCCATAATATGTTAAAGAAAGAACACACATCTGTCATGCTCTTGAATATTTACTTTATCCAATGCTTTAAAAAAACAAAGAAAATTTAAAACCTTTTTTTTTTAACTGGTTGTATCTGTATTAGTTTTAACTTTAGTGTCTGTTGTGTTTAAAGCTCAGAACCTGGACGGAGTCAGAGTCAAAGGCTACGTGGCTGCGTCTCTGATGGATTCCTTCGAGTGGCTGCGAGGTTACACTGTCGGGTCTGCACCACGTGGACTTCACTGACCCCAAACGTCCCAGGACTCCCAAATACTCTGCCCACTTTTACCAAAGAGTGATCCAAAACAACGGTTTCCCTCTGACGGACGACGAGAGGCCGCTGTACGGACACTTCAGGGACGACTTCATCTGGAGCACAGCCACGGCCTCCTACCAGGTACTCATAACAGTGTCCTCGTGTGGTCAGAGCGGAGAACTACAGCTCATCTTGCCTTATCAGCTCTTGGTCTGTAAATTGTGTGAACTGAAATCTCCCCACCATTATTGTTTTCCAGATTGAGGGCGGCTGGAGAGCGGACGGTAAAGGCCTGAGCATTTGGGACACATTTGCTCACACTCCTCTGAGAATTCATAACAATGATAACGGAGACGTGGCCTGCAACAGTTACAATAAAATCCAGGAGGACGTGGAGATTTTAAAGCAGCTGGGAGTCACTCATTACCGCTTCTCCATTTCATGGCCGAGGGTTCTTCCCGACGGCACCACGGCTCACGTCAACGAGCCCGGACTGGACTATTACCACAGGCTGGTGGACGCTCTGCTGGAGGCTGGCATTAAACCCCACGTAAGAGAAAAAGCTTCTTCTTTCTCCTGTTTGTTACCTCAGTCCCTAGTGTCTTCAGTCTAACTTGAATTGTTCATGTCCAGGTCACGCTGTTCCACTGGGACTTGCCTCAGACTCTGCAGGACCTGGGCGGCTGGGAGAACAACACCATGTGGACCGCTTCAGGGACTACGCCGACCTCATCTTCAGCCGACTGGGACACAAGGTCAAACACTGGATAACCATCAATGAGCCGTACAACATCGCCAATGTGGGACATGGATATGGAGCCGCCGCACCAGGTAAGAACAGAGTTTAGAGGTATTTGAACAGGTTTTAGACACACTATCTAACTTTAAAGTGGTTCAAACCGGTCTTGTTCTGGTGCAGGGATCAGTTTCAGACCTGGGACTCTGCCGTACATCGTGGGACACCATCTGCTCAAAGCTCACGCCGAGGCCTGGCATCTTTACAATGACAAGTACCGTCCCCAACAGAACGGGCTGATCTCCATCACCATCAACTCCGACTGGTCCGAGCCCCGCAACCCCCACAAGCAGGAGGACGTGCAGGCCGCCCGCCGCGTGGTGGAGGTACAGACCCCCTTCACTGTAACATACAGGAGGAGGAAACAAGACTCATTAATTTTGTTTGTTCGTTTGTTTGTTTGTTCCAGTTCTACATCGGATGGTTTGCACATCCCATTTTCAACGGAGACTACAGCGACATCATGAAGAACATCATCAAAGAACGGAGCTTAGCTGCAGGTCTGCCCAAGTCCAGGTAAAAATGTTCAGGTTTTAGATGGATTTGAACAGGTTTTAAATGGATTTGAACAGGTTTTAGTTTTTTCTCAGACTGCCAGAGTTCAGTCCTGAGGAGGTGAAGAGGATTAAAGGCACCTATGATTACTTCGGCTTTAACCACTACACCACGGTTTTGGCGTTTTCTGTCGACTACGGTAAACTGCAGCACTACGACGCCGACCGGTGAGAACTACTCAAACTGAGATTAAAGTAAAAGAATCACGCGTTTAAACTTTAAATCTGCCGGTTCCAGTGGAGCCGGGACCATCGCGGACCGGACCTGGCTGGACTCGGGCTCGTCTTGGCTCAAAGTGTCTCCCTTCGGCTTCAGGAGGATTTTAAACTTCATCAAAGAGCAGTACGGGAACCCCCCCATCATCATCACCGAGAACGGCATTTCAGAGAGAGCAGCACCCGACCTGCCCAACCTGCATGACCTGCACGACCTGCACCGGGAATACTACCACCACCAGTACCTCAACCAGGTCCTGAAAGGTACGAGCACTACATCTACACCAGGTCCTGAAAGGTACGAGCACTACATCTACACCAGGTCCTGAAAGGTACGAGCACTACATCTACACCAGGTCCTGAAAGGTACAAGCACTACATCTACACCAGGTCCTGAAAGGTACGAGCACTACATCTACACCAGGTCCTGAATGGTCATAAATCCTATTGTAAAAACTTGTACAAAAGCCCTGTTGCACTATTATTAATGTCTTTATTTTGGAAATGTCATCTTCCTGGCTAAGAAGAGGCTGTGGCTAATGTCTACTTCTACTCCAAAGGACTCTTGGTTCTTTTTAATCATGTGCCTGGTTCTAGTTCTCGATCTTCTCCACAGCATACCTCCTGGACGGAGTGGACGTGCGTGGCTACACCGCCTGGTCTCTGATGGATAACCTGGAGTGGGCCACGGGGTTCTCCGAGCGGTTCGGTCTGTTCTACGTAAACCGGTCTGACCCTGGTCTACAGAGGGTCCCTAAAGCCTCGGTCGCAGTCTACTCCAGGATCATCAGATGTAATGGTTTCCCTGAGCCCGGCTCCGGTCACGAGTGTCTGCAGACGCCCCCTGAAGGTACCCGCTCTCATTCATCCCGGTCACTCTTCAGAAGCTTAGCTCAGGTCCAGAGGAGTCTGTAGGCTGTGTCTACAGGGTTTATTTGTGTCACCGTAAGGGTTTAAAACAAATGTGTTGACTGTGAAAAACATCTGGGATGTATAAGCTCACTGAGAGACAGCAGAGGTCGTCAGCTTTTGAAAACACGTGGGAAGACTTTTCCTCAAGGTTCCAGGATCAGACTGAAGAGCTGTCTGCTGAAAAAGGTCAACCCAGCTCTGTTCTCTCTCTGAACTAAACTCATGAAAACAGAGTAAATTTAATCTGGGTTTGAAGGAAACTAGAGTTTTTAAGAATGTTGGTTGACTGTAAATGTAAGTTAAATCAGGATTTAATCTGATCTGTTTGGTTTGTTTTTAGCAAAGAGGCTAAAATTAAAACCAGTAAAATGAATAAAATAATAAAACACTAAAAGAATGCATTATTGCAGATAAAACAGAGACAGACTGGGGAGCAGCAGGATTCATAATCAGAGAAGTTCTGACAAATAATTAATAAAATAATAAAAATCTGTGACGTTATTAAAAGTAATTTAAGATTCAAATAAAGGATCAATAAAATAATGTAAAGATTCAAGACATTAAATTTTCCTAAATGTTAAAGTCTGTGAAGGTTCTCAGTCATCCAGGTCACCATGGAGAAAAGGTTAAAGGTTAACGTTCAGCAGGATGTGAGGATATTCAGACACAGCTGTGTTTGTGTCACAGGGACCACAGCGCCCCCTGCTGATGTGACCCTGAACTTCCTGGGTCTGAGGCTGACTCTGGACGAAGCCGAGACGGGCCTCGTCACCACCTTCTCTCTCCTGCTCGTGGCCTCGGTCGCCTTCATCTGCTCCACCTTCTGCTTCTTCAGGAGCCGCCGCAGGAACCGGCCCGTTTAGAAAATAAACGTATTCTGTTTTTAAAACGAATGGAATTATTTAACGCACGTCTGCCGCCTGACTATTCTGTCCCTGTACAGGTCCAACTAAAAGCTGTTCAAATCCAACTCAAACCAGTTTCTGTCAGATTTAATTCATTTCTGATATTAACATGTTTGCTTATATTTTGCTTCTGTTTAATTTGGATTTTTTTGTTTGCTGCTCAGAAGGTAACATAAAGCATCCCACACTATGGATTATTCGACTGTTGACGTCAGTGTGTTTTCTTTTGAGGACTCGCTGTAATGACTCTCAGAGGGTTCAGAAATGACCTGTGACCTCAGACCCTCAGGAGGCTTACATCAGGAACAGGACTCCGGAGGATCAGGTCTGGTCCTGTGGAACCTGAGACTGAATAAGTCCTCCTAAGACCAAACATTTAAAGTGTTTATCGTCAGATTTACAGGAAACATGTTCTCGTTCAGTGAAAGTATTTTGAAAAGGTTCAAACAAAGGCATCTGGACAGAGCCTCGAAGACAAACCTGAGGAAAAGACAAAGACTTGTCACACATTTATGATAAAGGTCTGAACATTCTGTATTAGACCAAACTCTGAATTAAATACAAAGAAATGATGACAAATATAATAAATAACAGCAGCAGAGTTTTTTCTTGAAAATATATAGTTTTTTTTTTGTAAAAATGGTTCTGATCCTTTTGGTGCAAATAAAACTTGTTTCACTTTAAAAAAAAATACTGGACAAAGCAGTGTAATTAAATAAACAAATAATATGAATAAAGTTAAACAACAGCAGAAGTCCTAATTTCCATCTTTCTTTCTGTTTTAAACCAGGTTTTGTCCTGCAGCAGCTGAAGCACAAACACTTGAGTCCGTCTCGTCACAAAAAACCTCACTTTAAAGAAACAGGATTAAAACAATGTCCTGATAAGATGAATATTAACGAGTCCGAAGAGAAGAGCTGAGAAACACTGCAGATGGAAACGAGCACCATCACTGACACAAACATAAAGAACATTAAAGGCTGTTCAGACTTGCTTAAATCTGAGGAATAATTTTTGGTAACACTCAGAATACTACAGGACAGTGTGTAGTGTATGTGTCACATGTTTGTTTGTGTGTCTGTTATTGTAAAGTGTTACCACAATCTGTTTTTACAGTTTCTCAGATTTTCAACAAAAGCGTTCAGTCCAGCTTCAGTTCAAAGTTTACAAAGTAAACCTGAGACTTTCCAAGTGAAAAATAAGTTAATGTCAGTAAATCCTTCACAGATCAGGTCTGTGGCTCTACAACAATCTATCTGCCCTCTCTCATTTTTAACAATAATCCTCCTCTGGCTCGAACCAGCACCTGTTTCCTGCTGATGGAAAAGGGTAAAGGTGTCCGGTCTCAGTCCCATTTGATCCATGAAAGCCTCGCCGTCAGATCTGCACACATCAGAAGAGAATATCACATTCATTAAACATGTCGGGATTAGGATGACTACCCCATAACGACAGAGCTTGAGTTTAATATTTGACCTCTGCAGGACTCTGTGACCCCAGCAGGACTGCTCTGAGAAAAGTGAAGATGTTTGGTCTAAATTAAATGCATTATGTCTTTGTGTCTAAATTAAATGCATTATGTCTTTGTTGAAACAGGGTTCAGTGAAAACTTCCAGCTGGAGCTGAGTGTTTATTTTCAGACACTCATTAACATTTCAAGTGTCTGAGAACAGTCCGGACTAAAGCTGCAGAAGGAGCTGAACAGAGCTGAGGAGGGAGACTCTGATCAAGTGAGAAAATAACCACATAATCACACAATGGGCTCAGAGGGTTTGTGGGAACGACTCTGACAAGAGCCATCCACTGAAACAGGAACTGAGCATCTACAGCCTTTAGTTTAACACATCAGCAGCTTCTTATTATCTGTCTAAACCTGGTCTAAGTCTGGTCTAAACCTGGCCTAAGTCTGGTCTAAACCTGGTCTAAGTCTGGTCTAAACCTGGTCTAAACCTGGTCTAAGTCTGGTCTAAGCCTGGTCCAGGCCTGGTCTCACCTGTGTAAGTCTGGTTTTAGTGGGTCTAACTTACCGCTGGTGTTCCACAGGGCCTGTCCAGGTCCTAGTGAGTCCTGGGTCTTGAGTCCGGCCTTCAAGGCCTGGTCCACGTAGTCCTTTGGGTCTCGACCTGAGACTAAAATCTCACGCAGCAGAGCGATGTAGGAGATCGCGAGACGCAGCGTGTCGATCTTGGAAAGGCGCTTCTCGTACGGGAACGTGGGCACGTGCCCGCGCAGCTCCTCGAAGGCAGAGTTGATACTGAGCATGCGCTTGCGCTCGCGGATGTTGGCCGCGTGCCGCTGCACTTTGTAGGGCTGCTGCTGCGGAAGCGCGCGCCGTGCACGCCGCGTGCTGGCCACCAGAGCTGCGTCCGTCGCGCACTGCCCCATCATCTCCGCGCACGCGCCCAGCTCCGGCTCCAGCTCCGCGAGACTCAGCGGGACGTCCCCAAAGACTGGACCCATACCTGGACTCGGTCCCAGGCCAGATCCAAGCCCAGACCCAAAAGTCCACGGGGACATACTCCCGGGGCCGCAGTCCAGCAGCAGGTCCAGACTCTGCAGCGGGGCCCCGGGCTCCACAGGGGCCCACAGCCCCAGGTCCAACAGAGAGTCCTGGTCCAGGTCAAGCAACGTGTCCTCCATCCTGGAACTGTAGTCCTTTAGTCCGGACTCAGCAGGACTGGGGCTCGAACTGAGTCTGCAGCCGGTTCCCGAGCTGATGGGCCCCAGTATGAGACACGGCAGCTGCAGAGAGGCCCCGCAGTGAGCGTCTGAGGCTGTGGTCCGGAAGAACAAGTGCAGGGTCTAGGCCAGTCTTAGCTGAGGCCGTTACTGCGGCTCCTGTGGACTCTGAGGCAGAGAGATGAGTTTGGGAAGAGTCCGGTCTGTGGTCTGAGTCAGAGCTGTCAGGTCCTGCTGCAGCCTCAGTCTGGTCTTAAATAGTCCTGGTCTAAGGTAAGGACGGGGCGGAGTGTAGTGAGTCTAATCCGAGTGGAAACACTTTCATGAGCGGTTAAAGAGAGAATAAAGAAGGGTTAAAGACAGCAGAATTAGTGCACGAGCCGGGGGTGCGTCGTGGGGCTCTGTCTTGAAGAGCTCTTTATCCTCCTTCAGACTCTTTAAAACAAATTAAAGCTCAATGTGAGGGGAGCACATGCGCCTCTGAGCCGCTCTAAGGGGGACAAAAGGCGGGCCGCGGTCCCTCAGAGGGTCCAGCGGCACAAAGGCCTGTCACAAACATGTGAGGGCCACAAAGACCCCACAGGACTCTGCAGACACACAAACACTATACACACACACTATTGGTGCGGCAGTAGCTCAGTGGTAGAGCGGTCGTCCTTCAACCGGAAGGTAGGCGGTTCAATTCCCGCTCTCCCCACAGTTCATACTGTCGTTGTGTCCTTGGGCAAGACACTTAACCCACCTTGCCTCCAGTGGTGTTCCAGCGACAACACTGGTGAATGGAACCTTAATGTAAGCGTCAACCGTAAATGTAACACTGGTGAATGTAAGTCGCTTTGGATTAAAGCGTCTGCTAAATGACTAAATGTAAATGATTGTTAAAATATTTTTTAATTTCCTATTGTTTATAAATACTGGGTGCTCATAGTTCTCTTCAGGTCATGTCAAATCTGATCATGTCCTTCATGTTAATCCAAACATGAACTAGACATAACTAGACGTAGACATAAAGGGACTCTGCACCTGGAGCTTGTTCTGAGGAGTGTGTGTGAAAGATACACCTCCTACAGCTTTCACTGCAATGATATAAAATCTAATGTTTTGTTTACTTTTGGAAGCAAACCTCATTCTGTACCACTTGTTACATGTGTTCTTTGCTTTATTCTTGCAAGAATTGAACCTGACCATTCCTTTATAAATTATACTCTGTCTACGTGTCTCTCTGGATAATATAAGGATAAAGAATTCTTATAACATTTGGTGCCGTGACCCGGATCAATACCTCAATACCCGCTGTTTTTCGTTCGTAGAGTGGACCTGACATGCACGGAAGAAATGCGCAAAAAAGCCTTTCTTGTTAGTCCCAAAGCTGCGCTGTTTAAAGCAGTAAGGGCCAGAATTCCACTCTGTGACGGTGTCTGGGATCAGAGAGATCACAGAGATGGAGAGGACAGAACAGAGGTGTATATTGAGAACATTAGAGGTCCTTAATATCAGTGTGGTTCCAACCACACACATTATGAAGTCATAAAAATAAAAAATACAGGGGGGAGAATATAAATGATCACTTTGAATTGAATTTGACTGACTGACTTAAACTGCACTGAGCAAGTTTATAAAGATAATACAAGTTTATAGATATTTGGGCCATAAGCTCATTTATAAAGGAAACAAAATGTTACCAGAACCTGGGGAAAAAAAACAAAAACGATTATGTATTTTTCTGGTTTGGTTCTGACAAATAATTGGAGACAGTGGATTCAACACAACCACAGTTTGGCTTCACAAAGAATGTTCCGACAGTAACACAAGATCACAGGGTTTTAACAGCACCTTCCCTTTCTTTGCTCACTTTCTGGAGCTAGAATTGTTTTGTTTTTTTAAGAGCTGGAGTTTTAGCTCCTCAGACATGGTGACATTAGCTCCTTTTACAATACTGTGCCTTGCGAAAGTATTCGGCCCCTTGAACTTTGCGACCTTTTACCACATTTCAGGCTTCAAACAAAAAGATATGAAACTGTAATTTTTTGTGAAGAATCAACAACAAGTGGGACACAATCATGAAGTGGAACGAAATTTATTGGATATTTCAAACTTTTTGAACAAATAAAAAACTGAATAATTGGGCGTGCAAAATTATTCAGCCCCTTTACTTTCAGTGCAGCAAACTCTCTCCAGAAGTTCAGTGAGGATCTCTGAATGATCCAATGTTGACCTAAATGACTAGTGATGATAAATGGAATCCACCTGTGTGTAATCAAGTCTCTGTATAAATGCACCTGCACTGTGATAGTCTCAGAGGTCCGTTTAAAGCGCAGAGAGCATCATGAAGAACAAGGAACACACCAGGCAGGTCCGAGATACTGTTGTGGAGAAGTTTAAAGCTGGATTTGGATACAAAAAGATTTCCCAAGCTTTAAACATCCCAAGGAGCACTGTGCAAGCAATAATATTGAAATGGAAGGAGTATCAGACCACTGCAAATCTACCAAGACCTGGCCGTCCCTCTAAACTTTCAGCTCATACAAGGAGAAGACTGATCAGAGATGCAGCCAAGAGGCCCATGATCACTCTGGATGAACTGCAGAGATCTACAGCTGAGGTGGGAGACTCTGTCCATAGGACAACAATCAGTCGTATACTGCACACATCTGGCCTTTATGGAAGAGTGGCAAGAAGAAAGCCCTTTCTTAACGATATCCATAAAAAGTGTTGTTTAAAGTTTGCCACAAGCCACCTGGAGACACACCAAACATGTGGAAGAAGGTGCTCTGGTCAGATGAAACCAAAATCGAACTTTTTGGCAACAATGCGTTATGTTTGGCGTAAAAGCAACACAGCTCATCACCCTGAACACACCATCCCCACTGTCAAACATGGTGGTGGCAGCATCATGGTTTGGGCCTGCTTTTCTTCAGCAGGGACAGGGAAGATGGTTAAAAGAAGATGGATGGAGCCAAATACAGGACCATTCTGGAAGAAAACCTGATGGAGTCTGCACAAGACCTGAGACTGGGACGGAGATTTGTCTTCCAACAAGACAATGATCCAAAACATAAAGCAAAATCTACAATGGAATGGTTCACAAATAAACATATCCAGGTGTTAGAATGGCCAAGTCAAAGTCCAGACCTGAATCCAATCAAGAATCTGTGGAAAGAACTGAAAACTGCTGTTCACAAATGTATCCAACCTCACTGAGCTCGAGCTGTTTTGCAAAACTGATAGAGACATACCCCAAGAGACTTACAGCTGTAATCGCAGCAAAAGGTGGCGCTACAAAGTATTAAGTTAAAGGGGCTGAATAATTTTGCACGCCCAATTATTCAGTTTTTTATTTGTTAAAAAAGTTTGAAATATCCAATAAATTTCGTTCCACTTCATGATTGTGTCCCACTTGTTGTTGATTCTTCACAAAAAATTACAGTTTCATATCTTTTTGTTTGAAGCCTGAAATGTGGTAAAAGGTCGCAAAGTTCAAGGGGGCCGAATACTTTCGCAAGGCACTGTAAACAAACATTTTAATGTTGAAAAATGCTTAGTTATAAATGTCAGTGACAGAGACAGATTGCACTAAACTGATGTGTTAAATAAAGTTTATGATACTTAATTATGAAAACTGTTTGACCTTCTGTCAGGTCTGTTTATACAAATATACTATACTAAAAGACAAAATGAAGACAGTTGAAAATAAATAATAAATTTGTGGGAACGACTCTGACAAGAGCCATCCACTGAAACAGGAACTGAGCATCTACAGCCTTTAGTTTAACACATCAGCAGCTTCTTATTATCTGTCTAAACCTGGCCTAAGTCTGGTCTAAACCTGGCCTAAGTCTGGTCTAAACCTGGTCTAAGTCTGGTCTAAACCTGGTCTAAACCTGGTCTAAGTCTGGTCTAAGCCTGGTCCAGGCCTGGTCTCACCTGTGTAAGTCTGGTTTTAGTGGGTCTAACTTACCGCTGGTGTTCCACAGGGCCTGTCCAGGTCCTAGTGAGTCCTGGGTCTTGAGTCCGGCCTTCAAGGCCTGGTCCACGTAGTCCTTTGGGTCTCGACCTGAGACTAAAATCTCACGCAGCAGAGCGATGTAGGAGATCGCGAGACGCAGCGTGTCGATCTTGGAAAGGCGCTTCGTACGGGAACGTGGGCACGTGCCCGCGCAGCTCCTCGAAGGCAGAGTTGATACTGAGCATGCGCTTGCGCTCGCGGATGTTGGCAGCGTGCCGCTGCACTTTGTAGGGCTGCTGCTGCGGAAGCGCGCGCCGTGCACGCCGCGTGCTGGCCACCAGAGCTGCGTCCGTCGCGCACTGCCCCATCATCTCCGCGCACGCGCCCAGCTCCGGCTCCAGCTCCACGAGACTCAGCGGACGTCCCCAAAGACTGGACCCATACCTGACTCGGTCCCAGGCCAGAGACCAAGCCCAGACCCAAGTTAGTCCAGAGACATACTCCCGGGGCCGCAGTCCAGCAGAGGTCCAGACTCTGCAGTGGAGAGAGACCAGAGAGAGACCAGAGAGAGTCCAGAGTTAGTGCTGATGGGTATGAGACGCGGCAGCTGCAGAGAGGCCTGCAGTGAGCGTCTGAGGCTGTGGTCCGGAAGAACAAGTGCAGGGTCTAGGCCAGTCTTAGCTGAGGTGCTCCTGTGGACTCTGAGGCAGAGAGATGAGTTTGGGAAGAGTCCGGTCTGTGGTCTGAGTCAGAGCTGTCAGGTCCTGCTGCAGCCTCAGTCTGGTCTTAAATAGTCCTGGTCTAAGGTAAGGACGGGGCGGAGTGTAGTGAGTCTAATCCGAGTGGAAACACTTTCATGAGCGGTTAAAGAGAGAATAAAGAAGGGTTAAAGACAGAAGAATGAGTGCACGAGCAGGGCTCTGTCTTGAAGAGCTCTTTATCCTCCTTCAGACTCTTTAAAACAAATTAAAGCTCAATGTGAGGGGAGCACGTGCGCCTCTGAGCCTAAGGGTCCTCAGAGGGTCCAGCGGCACAAAGGCCTGTCACAAACATGTGAGGGCCACAAAGACCCCACAGGACTCTGCAGACACACAAACACTATACACACACACTATTGGTGCGGCAGTAGCTCAGTGGTAGAGCGGTCGCCCTTCAACCGGAAGGTAGGCAGTCTCCCACAGTTCATACTGTCGTTGTGTCCTTGGGCAAGACACTTAACCCACCTTGCCTCCAGTGGTGTTCCAGCGACAACACTGGTGAATGGAACCAATGAAGAGCGTCCAACCGTAAATGTAACACTGGTGAATGTAAGTCGCTTTGGATTAAAGAGTCCTGCTAAATGACTAAATTATTGTTAAAATATTTTTTAATTTCCTATTGTTTATAAATACTGGGTGCTCATAGTTCTCTTCAGGTCATGTCAAATCTGATCATGTCCTTCATGTTAATCCAAACATGAACTAGACATAACTAGACGAGAGACATAACTTGCCAGAGAGACTCTGCACCTGGAGCTTGTTCTGAGAGAGTGTGTGTCCAGATAGATACACCAGAGAGAGTCCTACAGCTTTCACTGCAGTGATATAGAGAGAGTCTAATGTTTTGTTTACTTTTGAGAGAGACCAGAGAGAGACCTCATTCTGTACCAGAGAGTAACATGTGTTCTTTGAGTTTATTCTTGCAAGAATTGAACCTGAGAGAGACCATTCCTTTATAAATTATACTCTGTCTACGTGTCTCTCTGAGATAATATAGAGAGATAAGAGAATTCTTATAACATTTGGTGCCGTGAGTCCAGAGAGAGTCCAGAGAGAGACCTCAATACCCGCTGTTTTTCGTCCAGAGTGAGACCTGACATGCACGGAAGAAATGAGACCAGAGAGAGCCTTCCAGAGTTAGTCCAGAGAGCTGCGCTGTTTAAAGCAGAGAGAGACCAGAATTCCACTCTGTGACAGAGTGTCTGGGATCAGAGAGAGTCACAGAGATGGAGAGGACAGAACAGAGGTGTATATTGAGAACTATAATAATAATAATAACTTTGAATTGAATTTGACTGACTGACTTAAACTGCACTGAGCAAGTTTATAAAGATAATACAAGTTTATAGATAACCGAGACCGCCACATTTCAGGCTTCAAACAAAAGATATGAAACTGTAATTTTTTGTGAAGTGAGAGACACAAGTCATGAAGTGGAACCAGAAATTTATTGGATATTTCAAACTTTTTAACAAATAAGAGAGAGACTGAAAATTGGGCGTGCAAAATTATTCCAGCCAGAGAGAGTGCCAGAGAGACTCTCCAGAAGTTCAGTGAGGAGTTAGACTGCCTTGCCTGAGTCCAGAGTTAGTCCAGAGAGAGACCAGAGAGAGACCAGAGAGAGTCCAGAGAGAGACCAGAGAGAGTCCAGAGTTAGTCCAGAGAGAGACCAGAGAGAGTCCAGAGAGAGACCAGAGAGAGTCCAGAGAGAGTCCAGAGAGAGACCAGAGAGAGTCCAGAGAGAGACCAGAGTTAGTCCAGAGAGAGACCAGAGAGAGTCCAGAGAGAGACCAGAGTTAGTCCAGAGAGAGACCAGAGAGAGTCCAGAGTTAGTCCAGAGTTTGTCCAGAGAGAGACCAAAGAGAGACCAGAGAGAGTCCAGAGAGAGACCAGAGAGAGACAAGAGAGAGTCCAGAGAGAGACCAGAGAGAGTCCAGAGAGAGACCAGAGAGAGACCAGAGAGTCCAGAGTTAGTCCAGAGAGAGACCAGAGAGAGTCCAGAGAGAGTCCAGAGAGAGAGTCCAGAGAGTTAGTCCAGAGAGAGACCAGAGAGAGACTAAAGAGAGACCAGAGAGAGTCCAGAGATAGACCAGAGAGAGACAAGAGTTAGTCCAGAGTTAGTCCAGAGAGAGTCCAGAGTTTGTCCAGAGTTAGTCCAGAGTTAGTCCAGAGAGAGACCAGAGTTAGTCCAGAGTTTGTCCAGAGAGAGTCCAGAGTTAGTCCAGAGAGAGTCCAGAGTTAGTCCAGAGAGAGTCCAGAGTTTGTCCAGAGTTAGTCCAGAGTTTGTCCAGAGAGAGTACAGAGTTAGTCCAGAGAGAGACCAGAGTTAGTCCAGAGTTTGTCCAGAGAGAGTCCAGAGTTTGTCCAGAGTTAGTCCAGAGAGAGACCAAAGAGAGACCAGAGAGAGTCCAGAGAGAGACCAGAGTTAGTCCAGAGTTTGTCCAGAGTTAGTCCAGAGAGAGTACAGAGTTTGTCCAGAGTTAGTCCAGAGAGAGACCAGAGTTAGTCCAGAGAGAGTCCAGAGTTAGTCCAGAGAGAGACCAGAGAGCAGCCGGTAAGTCTTTTTTGAAATGAAATTATTGATTAGATCTAACAGTGGAAGGTACACTCTGAGTCTTAAGAGTGTAAACCCTGAAGTGACTGAGTTTAGTTCTAATACACTCACTGGACATTTTTATTTTTGAGTGTTGGATCCGACTCAGTGGTGGTCGTCACAGATGGATGTGTCAGGACCAGGTGCAGCTGAAGCCTGTCACTGTCAGAGACTCTTCAGTTCAGATTAAACAAAAGCCCTTTAAACCCACTGAGACCCATTCTCATCAGTTTAACGAGAAATGTATCAGCTATAAACAAGTCTAATAAAAGGAAACACACTGCTCTTCTCAGGGTGTGGTGTTTGTTGAAAATGAGTGTTAACTTTCTTTTTTGTAAATCAGTAATGTTTACTTAACCCTCCGGCTCCCTGGACACTTTTTGTGTTTTTATGAATTTTTTTTTTTTTGCAAAACTTTGGCTTTGTTGCTGTAAATGTCATACAATAATGTGTATTTTGAGGTGAATTTCATTTTTTCTTCAGGTCTTTTAAACTAAACAGTCTGTGTTGTTTATCTAAATACATTTATTTAAAAAATGAAAACCCCAAAAAGAACCCACAAAATATTCTAATTTTTAAATATAGGATAGAAAAACTAATACACCCTTTGTGTTTTTTCCATAGAAACATTAAGCAACCAAACTGGCATTAAGGACTGAAGTATTTTTTAATCTGAGGGACCCAGGCAGAGCGCCACATGAAGGGACCCCTAAGGGTTAAACAGATTAAATCTCTTTTTGAAATATGCAAATGTTTGTTTTTGTCTGTATTATTCTAAATCCTGTCTACAAAATCTTATTAATAAATAATAATAAAAGCATTTCCTCTCAGCCTACAACCAGCTTCTGTCCAAACTGAAGTTCTTGAATGTGTATTCTAGTATTTCTTTCTCTTATGTCATCTTATGCCAGTAGCATTTTTAAGGTAAATGAATGTATTACAAACAGAAAGAGCATCCTTTAAGTTCCCAACAAAACTCCACAAAAGCTGTCTTATTTCCTCAGACCTTTGCAGAATCCTTTCTTCTCTGGCGTCACTTTAACATTTATGTACAGCTAACATTTCCATTTTGTAACAATTAGAAAAACCTTAGTCCCTTACAGTCTTAGTTTATTGTGATATAATCTTTGGTGTTTTATTTACAGGTCTGTTTATGGATATTTTTGTTCAGGTTTTGTTGGAGAAGTTGATCCCCGTCACCATCTTCTGGATCTTGTCCTCATTCTTCAGGACCGTGGAGCGTATTGCACAGATCCGAGCCTGCTGGTCCCGGATCAGCTGCTCCAACTCCGCTAGCTCAGACTTTAAAGGCTTCACAGCCTGCTCCGTCGCTCTGCAAAAAAACAGGTTTAAGACCAGTTTTAGATGGATGAGAACTGGTTCTAGTTGGATCGGAACAGGTTTTCCTCAGTTCTCTGACCTCTGCTCCTGCGTCAGGGCCAGGGCGTGCTCTCTGTTCTCTGTTCTCCACAGCTGCAGCTCGTTCTTCATGGCGTCCATGTCCTCCTGGATGTAGTCCATGATTTTTCCCAGAGGCAGAGCGCTGCGACACACCGTCTGGATGGAGCTGCGCAGACGCTCAATCTCACGACGGACCAGGTCTTGCTCTTTCCTCTGGGCTTCTCCAGAAACAGCGCTCTGACAGAGGAACAGTGGAGAGAAGGAAGGACACTTACACTTACACAAAGTACATGTTTAACTAAAGTTTCCTTAAATGTAATGGTTCCTTGTTCTGTGCTCTTTTCGCAGATATTAATGCCTGATTAATAAACAGAAATACTCTCTTATACTTCAACATTAGTCTTCATTTATGAATTATCAGCCACAGCTGGTTGAAGTCTATTGTGGTGCATTGTCTGTTGACTTGAGGGAAAGGAGTTTTGGGCAGTGGCTGAAACAGAAGCTGCTTCTGTGTTTGTACCTGAGCTTTGGCAGAAGATGGAGACACTTCATAGTACTTCTTTGTCTCCAGGATCTTCTTCACCAGTCCTCCTGCAGAAACAGAGCTTTCAACATCAACAGCTTTCACTCAGACTCTACCAGAGACAAGTATAAAGTGGTCTGTACCGTGTTTGTCGTCAGCCTCTGCCTCTTGTGTCACCTGTGGAATAGAAATACCAGGTTTTACTTTGATTTGAACAGGGTTTAGTTGTTCCTTCAGTGTGTCAGGGTTTAATAAACTCACTGAGTCTGTGTGGTGAGCCTCGGTCGCTGCAGGAACAGCCTCCTGAACCAGAAACTGCTCGTCTTCATCGTTCTCCTCGTCCTCGGTCTTCTTCCCGTCGATGATCACAGCTGTGGGTTTAGCTCTGGACAACCTTCAACAGAAAGAGACAGAAGTGTTTCTTTGAAATGTGCCGTTATTAATCTTGCTCCAGACCTCACCTCTCGGCCGGAGACTCAGCGTGACTCTCCTGTCTCCTGACTCTAGGGGGCGCTGGTCGAGCGCTGCTGGGACGCACTGTCCTCCTGTTACTGAGGGACAAAAACATATCCATCAGAGAAGACACAGTAAACACAGTTTAATGTTCTGGCACGCTTCACACAGATGTCTTTGTGAGGGTTCTGTTACATTGAGGTGTTTCAGAGACAGACCTGAAGGAGCCAGGGTCCGGCGCTGAAGCTGAGTCCGGAGGGTTTTCAGGAGGAACAGGCTTCACTTCTCCATCTGAAACACAAACAACTGCTTTAATCTAGTCTCAACACATTCCAGATGGAAATGTGACTGGATTAAATGTTTCAGGTGGACGCCAGCTGTATTTCTTTCCTTTGAAGAGGAGCCAGTGCATAAAGCAGCTGCTCTGGAGGCTCACACTCACATGGGTTTAATGCTGTGTCAGTGTCTTATCTTTACGTATTTCTGACCCAAACACACCTGTCCACACAAAGGAAAGTGCTACACTACACACGGTACTCCTGCTCCCTCTAGTGGCAGAGCAGAGACAACAAAATAAAAAAATATAAAAACTCTGAGGTGAACCAGGCCACGTTCAGAGTCACTTTGTCTTGGTGGGTTTGAACGTCAGCTGCTCTTAAGCGTGTGTTCTTCTGATAAAGTGAGTTCTAATGTGGACATGTATTAAATGAACAGAGGTCTGTTCTGGTAAATACAGCACTTACCTCCTTCACTGTCGGATTCATCTGTGGAAACAAAAACACTCCTGTCACTAATCTGCACTTACACAGTCTTAAACATGAAAACAAGACAAACAACTGGATATTTTATAATCATTTCATGGGTTATTGTCAATTCAAGTTTGTAATCTTGTTTAACAGACGTTTTTGTCAAATAACTTTTTTTTGTATTTCGTGTGAAGCTGTGTGTTACAGCTGTGGACTCAGTGTTAGCTGCAGTGTTTCTCTGAAGGACAGCAGACTGACCCTGACTGCCCACTTTGGCTCTGCGTCTCTGTCCTTTTGCAGAAGAAGGTCGAGGGATTCGAGCAGAGCTTTCAGCCTGAGACACAAACACAATACTTGTCTTAGCCTTTGTTCTGTGGCTCTAAAGGTCATGGGGTTAAAGTCTGCTTCTTACCACAGCTTTAGGAGGCTCCTCTGGGCTGGGGTTCTGTGGAGGCTCTTCAGTTTTCAGCTGCACACACACACACACACACACACACACACACACACACACACACACATGAGACCCGAGGTCCAGCCTGAGACCGTCCGGTCCCGGTCCAGAGCCTGTCGCTGTGAAACAGTGAGACTTACCTGGACCTTACTGTCCTCGTCTCTGGGCTTTGTCCTGCTTCTGCCTGGATCCTTCTCTCGTCTGCGTCTCTCTCTGTCTTTCTCCTTCTCTCTGGCTCGGTCCTTGTCTCGGTCCCGGTCTTTGGTTTGGTCCCGGTCTTTCTCCGAGGACCGGCCCTTGTCCTTGCTCTTGTCTCGTTGGTCCTTCTCGTGGCGTTGCTCAGTTTCTTTGTTTCTCTGACGCTCTTTGGACTCGTCTGCCTTTTGTCTTTTCACCTTCTCCTGAAAATGAACACAGGCCTTTAAATCCATCTAAAACCTGTTCAAATCCAACTAAAGCCTGTTCAAATCCAACTTAAATCTGTTCAAATCAAATTAAAATCTGTTCAAATTCCAGTAGAACCCTGTACCTCTCTCTCTGGAGGCTCTGGTTCTTCTCGGTTCTCTTTGTTCTGAGACTTAGAGGTGCTGGCTTTAGTTTTTAGCTCTGGTTTTTCTCCTGAGAGCACTTTCTTCACTGCGTCTTCACTCGACATCTGCACGAGACAAAAGAGACTGAACATTCCCAGATAAACCCAGAGTGCGTCAGTTCTGTGTCCAGAAGCTGCTCAGACCTTGTTGAGGCAGCAGCGGGCCAGAGCCTGCAGCAGCTCGTTGGTTTTCTCCGGCTCGTGTCCTGCTACAATCCGCGCTGGTTTCACCGACAGAGGTTCTCCTGAGACCATCGTCACCACGTCGATGGCCTTCTGCAGGAACAACATCTTGGCCTCCTTTTCCTGCACAAACACAGCTTCTTTTAACTCTGACTTCCACAGAAACACTCACCTGAGCAACGTCACATCTAAAGCTAAAGAAAGACCACTGTCTGTACCCCACTCTAATGTCGTGTAGGCTCGGTTACACTGTATAAAGCTTTAGAACCTGATACGACTGTTACAACCCTGAGGACACACAAGGTTTTAATGAGCTTATTTCCACAAAGATTCCAGTACAGTACGTTTCCCACTAAAACAGATCAGCTCAGTTTGGTTGAGTTTCTCCTGAAGCTGTGTCCAGAGACAGACGTCTGCTGCAGAAACACAGATAAACTTCAAATCCAGAGGCTGCAGCAGGGCCTGACTCTGTCCTGTCTGTGTCCTGCTTCGGTTTAATGCACAGGGGTCTGAAACTGCTGCTCACACGACCCGACCTCTCAGGCTCCACTCACCTTCACGTTCTCGGACTTCATCTCTGTCTCTGAGAACAGGCCCTTCATGAACCCAGTTGCTCTGATCACCTGCAACACAACAAAAGGTCCTGAACCAACAGCATCCAACAGACTGTCCAACATCTCTGTTAACCTGGTCCTAACAGCTCAGAGCAGAATTCCTCAAAACAGCTGCACAAAGGACCCTTCAGAGTTTCCACTTGAGGACAATCTTCTGTTTTCACTGATAACGGTTGAATAAAGTTAAAAGTCCTGTTGTTTACAGTGTACACCATCCGCAGGTCCCATGTAACCTCCGTCAGTACCTCTCTTAGTTTTAATGCTCTGTTAACTTTCATTAAAAGGCCCTTTATTTCATGTCGTTTATTCATTAATAATACATTTATCTGCGTTAATACCTCGGTAAAGATGTCGTGCAGAAACCTAAACGGCGGTTTGCTCAACAGTTTCTCGCTTAACGGTGGCTTCTTTATAACTTTCCCGAGGGTCTCTTGGGTCTTTTTCGCCACGGCTCCGTTCATGGCAGTGTTAGACCGCTACAGACTCAAAAAAACACGGAAGAAAAAGGCGGAAACACAAGAGATGACTCCAGACTCTGAGACGGAGCTGTGGCGACGTTGCTATGTCAATCCCTCATCGTCAGGTGGACTGCGCATGCGCCGACATTACGTCAGTTTGGCTTGGCAGTGCGTCTCCATGGCAACAGGTTTCTTCCTCTTTGAAATGGCTGCTGGAAAAAAAACACGAGGTGAGTAATACTGCCCCCTGCTGCTGAAAGAATAAATAATCCAATCAAAGCAGGTGTCGTTAGTGGATAAACGGGTTCATCATTTATGGTTATGAAGTTCCTCCGGGCTTGTCATTGTTTAGGCCTGACACAGATAAATAATTACATGGATTCCCACAGTTCATGTCCTCCTCAAGAACTGCTCTTTTGAATATTTTTCTTTGTTTTATTGGCCCCTTATAGTAATATTTATGGAACTAGGTTTTATGAAATCTTACAGGTTAAGCCAGTTTTTGCTGCAAAGATAAATTAAATCTGTCCATCTAATCCATCTAAAACCAGTTTCCAAAAAAGGAGGAAATTACCCTTAAAGACAACGTTTGTAAGACTCAAAGGAAGATTAAAGTGTCACAGTCTTCGGATCCTTAAATGGCTGTTATTAACGGCCCCGCTTTGATTCTAACTCCACTGCTCGAAAATGTTAGCACTAAAACCTGCAGCTGAAGGTTTGCTGAGACAAGACAAGACAAGACATTTATTTTTGTATAGCCCAATATCACAACAAC
This sequence comes from Perccottus glenii, assembly GCA_024416835.2. Lineage (NCBI taxonomy): Eukaryota > Metazoa > Chordata > Actinopteri > Gobiiformes > Odontobutidae > Perccottus > Perccottus glenii. Next base: position 27,022,710 of record CM044560.2, read on the forward strand.
AGTCGCCTCAAAGGGCTTAACAGACTGCACTAGACAACATCCCCTGTCCTTAGACCCTCCATCAGGGTCAGAGGAAAAACTCAAAAACCCAGCCGGGAAAAAAGAGAAACCTCAGGGAGAACCACAGAAGGAGGGATCCACTCCCAGGACAGACAGGCCGTGCAGGAATGTGTCCAGGACAGTTGAAAAATACATAGAAATACACAAACATTTTCACAAATAAAAACATTTATATTGGCAGTGTCCAGTGTCCACTCTGAGTAAAAAAAAAGTGGCCCTAGTGAATGAATGTGAGAGTGAATGGTTGTTTGTCACTGTCTGTCTCTAAATGTTAGCCCTGCGACTAACTGGCCACTGTCCAGGATGTACCCCGCCTCAGGCCCAAAGCTGCTGGGATAGGCTCCAGTCACCCTTGACCCATAACGGGACTAAGCGGTAGAAAATGAATGAATGAATGAATGTAGATGTGATAATAATATGAGCAGTTTAGTGTGTACCTACAGCTACAACCAGTGTAAACGTGTATCTATGATCAATCAGTCTCCATACGTTTGGTGAAATAAGTATGTTTTGAGTTTGCTTTTGAAAACTTCAGAGTCAGCTCGCCGCTTCGGTGGGAGCCCATTCCATAAAAATGGGGCTCTATAAGAAAAGGCTCTGTAGCCAGCAGACTTCTTCTTTACTCGAGGAAGTTGAAGGAGGCCAGCGTCCTGAGAGCGAAGGGTACGAGCTGGAGTATACCAGGTGATGAGGTCAGATAGGTCAGAGGGCGTCCCACAAAGGATTTTATATGTTAACAGGAGAACTTTGAAATCTGCTCTAACATGAATAGGAAGCCAATGTAATGAAGCCAGGACCGGAGTAATGTGATCAAACTTCCTGGTCTTTGTTAAAAGTCTGGCGGCTGTGTTTCGACCATTTGTAGTCTGTGAGTACTTTTCCTCGGCAGTCCAGAGAATAACGCATTGCAGTAGTCCAGCCTGGATGTGACAAATGCATGAATGAGAATTTCAGCATCAGCTAAAGAGAGGCAGGAGCGAATTTTTGAGATTTTCCTCAAAAGTGAAAAAAGCCCAGTTTAGTGAATTCACTAATGTGCTGCTGCAGAGATAGTGTGGAGTCAAAAATGACACCAAGGTTCCTCACAGTGTTGTCGTGCTCCAACACACAGTTGTTGATCGAGACAGTAAGATTGTTGAACTTGTGCCGATGACTGGCAGGACCAATTAACAAGAGCTCTGTTTTATCCGAGTTCAAATGGAGGAAGTTTTGAGACATCCATGTTTTAATTGAAACGAGGCAGGCCTCTAGACGCTTGATGTCAGTATTATTATTCGCTTTTATTGGTAGATACAGCTGTGTATCATCGGCATAACAGTGGAAGTTTACTCCATAACTTCTGATGATTTGTCCCAATGGTGTAACATATAGTGAAAAAGTATGGACCAAGCACAGACCCTTGTGGCACACGAATCTCACTGGTGCCGTGGAGGAGAAGGATTTATTAAAAGAGACAAAATGAGACCTATCACACAGATAGGATTCTAACCAAGCAAGAGCAGAGCCAGAGATGCCAAACACATTCTTTAGTCTGTTGATTAGCACTGCATGATCAATCGTATCAAATGCAGCGCTGAGATCTAGCAATAACAGTAGAGCCGATGAGTCCTCGTCAATCTGAAGGAGGAGATCGTTAGTCACTTTAACTAAAGCTGTTTCAGTGGAATAAGAGGCCCTAAATGCAGACTGAAACGGCTCGAGGAGGTCATTTTCTGATAGATATAGAGTAAGTTGTTTTAACACAACTTTTTCGAGGACTTTAGATAGAAAAGGTAAATTGGAGACAGGACGGTAATTATTTAGGCATCCAGGATCCAGAGTAGGTTTTTGAGTAGGGTTTGACCACAGCCTGTTTGAAGAGGGAAGGAACGGTGCCAGTAGACAGGGACAAGTTTATAATCTTTAACATAATTTGCCCTACATAGGGCCACAGTTCTTTAAGCTGTTTTGCTGGCAGGATATCCAGAAGGCACGTAGTTGCTTTACATGAAGAAACCACCTTTGTCAGCTCAAGGGATACAGGATCTAGGACTGAGAGACGAGAGGTCAGTGGATCCAAGTGAATGGGACCCGGAGCTGAGGAAGACAAAACCAAAATATTATCCCTGATATCTTCAATTGTATGATTAAAGAAATCTAAAAAGTCGTGTGCACTAAAGGGAGAGGAGTCTTCAGTTGTTCTTGGTTGGATTAGTTTAGCAACTGTCCCAAAGAGAAACCTGGGGTTATGCCGGTTTTCTCTGATTAGAGATGAGAAATAAGCCGTCTTTGCCTCCTTTGTGTAGGCTTCTATTAAATTTCCAGGTGGAGTTAAATTAGGAAGAACATCTGTCAGCCGTGTGGCAAACATTTCAATTGCAGCCGCGCTAAAATTCAGCGTAGACACTACGCAATTGTCGTAATTTGAGGGGAGTTTATAACTTTAACTCAAATTCCACCAGTGAGTGATCTGAAACAGCAGATGAAGAAGAGATGGGAAACATCTATTCCCCGAGCCAAAACAAGATCCAGATAGTTTCCACTAATGTGTGTGGGCCCATGAACAAACTAGTTGAAAGACAGGGTTGTAAGCAGTGATTGAAATGCTCTGGCCAGAGGATCACACTCCTTATTTAGATGAATATTAAAGTCACCAACTAGAAGGATGTCATCAGCGTGGGTTATTAAGTCCGAAAGGAAAACTCCAAACTCATCCAAGAAAGAAGAGTAGGGACCCGGAGGGCGATAGACTACAGCTAAATAAAATGGCTTCCTTCCATTAATTTGAGAAGGAATATGTTTGATGAGTAACACTTCAAATGAGTTAAATTTTGGCTGTGATGATGGACCTGTAAAGCAAAATGCAGCTTTATGAATGGCTGCAACACCACCATCCTGCTTCGACGTGCGTCCTACCTGTGCATATGCATAATCAGGGGGAGAGGCTTCATTTAGTGGCAGAAAAACAAGTGGCAGAAAAACATTGGGCCTAAGCCAAGTTTCACAAAGACAAAGTAAATCCAAGCAATGAGAAGTAATAAGATCATTAATTAAGAGTGCTTTGGAGGATAGAGACCGCACATTCAGGAGACCAATCTCTGGAACAGAGACCTGTTGATTACCCACGAGACCAGGTCCAGACTTAGACCAGGTCCAGACTCACGGAGGTCAGTGTTTGAAGGAGACAGAGTTAGTCCGGACTTAGACCAGGTCCAGACTCACGGAGGTCAGTGTTTGAAGGAGACAGAGTTAGTCCGGTCTTAGACCAGGTCCAGACTTAGACCAGGTCCAGACTTAGACCAGGTCCAGACTCACAGAGGTCAGTGTTTGAAGGAGACAGAGTTAGTCCGGACTTAGACCAGGTCCAGACTTAGACCAGGTCCAGACTCACAGAGGTCAGTGTTTGAAGGAGACAGAGTTAGTCGGACTTAGACCAGGTCCAGACTCACAGAGGTCAGTGTTTGAAGGAGACAGAGTTAGTCCGGTCTTAGACCAGGTCCAGCTCTTGTTTCCGTGGTCACAGAGAATGGGACACATGAAAATTTAGAAATGGCTTTAAATTAAAACAGAAATTGGGTTTTAAATATTCATTCAGTTCCTTTGTGGTCACGTGTCTTTAAGTGTGAGTTTTATTCTGTTGAATACATGTTTTATGCATTTTCTTCTCATTTTGTTGCAGGTTATTGTCTCTTCTCATTGTTGTCTCCTGTTGGAGCAGCTCCTGCAGACAGACGGGGTTTGGGGGTGGGGTTCATCGGGTCTGAGGAGGAGGAGGAGGAGGAGGAGGAGGAGGAGGAGGGGAGCCTGTCTTTGTCCTCGCCCCAGAATCAGCGCCGAAAACACGGACCCGCTTTAAAAGAGGGCTCCCGGAGATAATTCATGTTAAACGAAGGCCTCGGCTGCATCTGAAGGTAAAACTCACACAAACAAGAAACTGAGAGAAAACCGTCACATTCCGATGACTCTGGCGCTTATTACGAGAAAGAAGTCTGTTAAAGAGCTCCTTTGGCAGGGAACCGTGTTTAAGTGTCGTATTCTTGGCTCTAAACTTTAAGAATGTGGGACACGATGTTAAGGAACAGTATTGTTTTTAAGCGATCCAAACGAAAAGCTCTTGTTTTCCGTGAAAACGACTCTGTGTCGTTTTATCAAAGCTCAGTGGCCTTTTCTGAAAGCTTAAAGCTTAAAAGCTTGTTTTTAAAGCGTGTTCTTTCTTTTGCTTTGACATAAAGCGTTTTATGGTAAAAGACAAATGGTATTGATAAATTCCTCTTGGAGCGTTTGCTAAAATTCCAGGGATTTGGTTGAAGGCGCAGTTGTTTTCCGTCTTTTCCAAAGTTTTTTTTCTCATTTTAAAAACAAAACAAATGATTGTAAATAGTTAAAATAATTCATAATTTATATTCACAGTTTGTTTGGTTTAAAGTGTTTTTTAGGTTATTGTAGCCTGTTCAAAGCTCGTGTCTGTAGGGGTGCTACGTCATTAGCCGTTGCTCACGCGTGCGTACGTCGTGCGTCGACATCGCCGCCATCTTGGACAGGTCTAGTCAATAACCCAACGTGGTCAGACCAGAGTCACACTCATCGATGGGCCACGTTGTGAATCAGACAGGACTTATTTTAATAGTTTTCTTGAGGAAAAAAAGAATAAAAAATAGCGGAGCTTCGTTAATATCAAGCGCGTGTGTTGTGACATGTGTTGTTGTCTAAACTAAGACTAAAGTAGGATTAAACCTCAGACTAAATAAAGTTTTCTCACAAATGTTTACCTGTTTTAGACCCAGACCCATATAAATGATGTTTACTGGACTTCAGAGTAATGCTGAAACTCAAAAGTAAAGCTGCTGTGACTTTCTTGTTTTTAATGTGAGACTATTTACTCAGCTGCTCTTCAGTCTCTGTTGGTTTTATAGATTTAAAGTTCACTCTGAGTCTGTTCTAGTCACAGAGCCCCCCACAAACAAATACCTGGTCATGGTTTTATTCCGTTTTATTTCCATTTCTATACAGGTCTGATTTCTAAAGCAGCAGCAGTTTTAGAGCACTGTCTTTAACAACAGTAAATCGGTAATTAAACTTTGAAAAAGGTTAAATAATTAGTATAAAGCCAATGTTATTGAACCAAGATCTGCATTATATTCATCTAAGTTATTATTACTGCAATATTCCATATCTTTATAAAAAAACTGTTTATAAAATTTGAATGAAATGTAACTGAAACCCTCCTCGTCCAAGAGCGTAATGTTTGATAGTTCTGCTCCAGTGCAGACCTGGTAGAACTGGTCACATAACTCTGGTCTTGTGGAGGCTAGTATTTTGAAACGGTTATGTGACAGAGCTGTAAGACCTGGGTGTGTTCTGTCTGAGGCTGTGCTAATGTCACTCTATCCAGAATTACGTTTGACAAAAGAGTTCTGTTCGTCGTGTCGCAATTTTTCACTAAAGTCTGAGTCACTGAAACCAACAACAACTGTACTTCCAAGAAAATCCTTTGGATTGTGCTGTTTCCTATCATAATACGTTTATATATACATGTCATTATACTGGGCTTGTTTTATTAGTAACCTGAGATGACGAATATTGTATTGTATCTTATGTATATTATAAGTCCAGCAGAGACTAGTCTATTCCGCCCTGTCAAAGAAAAATTGACTCACCCAGACCTAACTGTGAGCTGTAGTGTGTCCGGTGAGCTCATCCAATCATGTGTGTTCATTCAGACCATGTCCACACAGACGGGCATAGACGTATCCAAAAAGTTTTCTTTTATTTTTATTTAGTTTACAACCCAAACACATCTCTTCTGACACGATGGTGCCATAGCCCCACCTCTCCCTGAACACCAGCGCTGGGCAGGGTCGTGTTGGTGCTGCAGAATATTCTGAAGCGTGTTATGGTGCTCATAGCAAACTCTTCAAATTAGGATTTTTTTTTTACAGATCAAAATCAACACTTGAGTATTACTGAAAAAAAATCTGCAAAGAATAAGTTGGTTACTTAGTTAAAAAAATTGACTTTTCAGTGCTCATGATTTTGCAATATATCATTTTACAACACAGTATCAGGATATATCGTTTGTGGCATGTGTATCGTATCGCCAGGTGCTTGCCAATATACATTCCTAGTACTAAACTTAAAAAGGTGATTCATTTATTGTCATTTGGCAAAACTACAACTAAAACTACCACCGAGCGACTGGTGACACCGAGAAGGCCTCGTGTTCTGTTTACATCGCAGGAGTTTTCTGTCTCGTGTGTTTCTGTTGTGGCGCCTCTCACAGGCGTTGTACTAATCCCTCAAACTGTTTGCTCTGGTCTCTGCAGGAATTAGGCCCTGGTCCTGCCTCCACCATGAGCTGGAGCTTCCTGACCCGTCTGCTCGACGAGATCTCTAACCACTCGACCTTCGTGGTAAGGTCTGGCTCACGCTGCTGATCGTCTTTAGGATCGTGCTCACAGCCGTCGGCGGAGAGTCCATCTACTACGATGAACAGAGCAAGTTCGTCTGTAACACGCACCAGCCCGGCTGCGAGAACGTCTGCTACGACGCCTTTGCTCCTCTGTCCCACATCCGCTTCTGGGTCTTCCAGGTCATCATGATCACCACGCCCACCGTCATGTACCTGGGCTTCGCCATGCACAAGATCGCCCGCATGAACGACAACGACTACAGCCCCCGGGCCAGGAAACGCATGCCCATCGTGAGCCGAGGGGCCAACCGAGACTACGAAGAGGCGGAGGACAACGGGGAGGAGGACCCCATGATCCTGGAGGAGATCGAACTCGAGTCAAAAGAGGCCAAGGAGGAGAAGCCCAGTAAGAAGCACGACGGTCGGAGGAGGATCCAACGAGATGGACTCATGAAGGTGTACGTGTTCCAGCTGCTGTCCAGAGCCGTGTTCGAGTCCTCGTTCCTGTTCGGCCAGTACATCCTGTACGGCCTGGAGGTGTCTCCGTCGTACGTGTGCACCCGCTCGCCCTGCCCTCACACCGTCGACTGCTTTGTGTCCCGCCCCACGGAGAAGACCATCTTCCTGCTGATCATGTACGCGGTCAGCGCCCTGTGCCTGCTCTTTACCGTCCTGGAGATCCTCCACCTGGGCATCAGCGGGATCAGGGACTGTTTCTGCTTCCCCAGACCCCGCCGAGCCCCGCCCTGACCTCACACCGCCTCGCTCTGCCACCAGCCTCGGCGCCGCCGTACCTCACCGCCACCAAGAAGAGCGCAGCGGGGAAGCTGGGCTTCAGGGATAACCTGGCGGACTCGGGCCGGGAGTCGTTCAGGGACGAGGCGTCGCCGCGGGAACTGGAGCGGCTCCGGAGACACCTGAAACTGGCCCAGCAGCACCTGGACCTGGCAACGAGCAGCCCGTCCCCGCAGCAGCAGCCCCGAGTCCAACACCACCGCTGTGGAGCAGAACAGACTGAACTTTGCTCAAGAGAAGCAGAGCAGCACCTGCGACAAAGGTCAGACCGTCTAAACCATTTCAACAAATCTATGAATAATCTGAAAACTGCTACACTTCAGGCTTTAGGGTCAGCTTTGTCATCATCCATAACTTTCACAGCTATGTCCAGAGGTTTTATTTATTTTTTATTTTTTAAACCATGTTGAATGTAAAGTAGGGATGTAACAATTAATCGTGAACCGATTGAACATTGACTCAAATATGTGACGTTTCCAGTTGGTTGAGACTTTAATTCAATCGTGATTCATGTTTTGAGCAACAGGGCCCGTTTTGTTTACTTCAAACTCACTTTCAACAAGTTGTTGCAAACAGTTTCTAGCATGGCCAAGAGTGTGAGGTTGAAGTCTCGGTCAAATCAGAGGTGTGGCAGCATAAATAAATCCACTTTAGTGAAAGGCCTTCTCTGCTGCACAGACCGGTCCCGGGGGTCGGTTTAACGAGTGGGACTTAACGAGAGAACAACACAAACATGTCTGTGTCTGAGACTGAGCTTTACTCTCTCCAAAACTGACAAAAGGTCACATGTTAGCAAAGAGGCTAATCTGTAAACGGAGGCTGCTGTCCTGAGTCTGAATCATCTCTGAGCCATAAGTTATAATTTCATAAACAGTCAGACTCGTCTTAAACTAAGTGTTCTGTTTGAGGCCCGTGTCAGAGAGATGTAAGAATGTTCTGGATCATGTGCTGCCTTCTGTGAGTCTCTGCTGCAGACGCTGAGAGTAAAGTCCAGGGTCTCCAACTTAAGGTCCGTGGCCCAAACCCGGTCCTTTGTGAAGTACTTCTGGTCCTCACATTAATTATTACTGTTAATAAATTCTTGTTATTAATAAAAATGGATAAAAATGCATGAAGGGGTAACGGTTAAACAAATAAGAATTGTTTTGATAAAGTTTTTCTGTTTTAGTGAAACACATGAGACCAGTGTTTATTATTGGGTTTGATCTGAAGAGGTTTTAAGTCTCAGCTTAAGTTAATAAGAACTAATTATTGAACACAAAGTAAATAAGCAGGTCTAAATCCATCAGAGTCAGATTTATTGGGGATTTTAAGTTACTTCCAGACCTTCCAGTCTCAGATCCACTGGAGGCAGGATGTTTATTTCTTTTTCACCGCCTGAAAACCAGACTGACCTGACCTTTCTCTCCGACAGGTCTCCGTGCGTAGAGCCCTTCTGGACACACAGGCATAAGTTTGTAGTGACTCCATCTTCAGAAACAAACGGATATACCCTTCGTTCAGAGCTGCTGCTGAAACAAACAGGTTTTATTGCCTCATTTGACGTCTGAAGATCCAAAGACCTGTCGGTGAAACAAACGGACATCTGCTCAGGGCAGCTCCTCTTCTGTGACGACAGACCAGCCTTTTCTGGAAACTCACAATGAATGGAATGGATATTTTCTTTATTATTATTTTTTTTAAGCTGTAGATATACTCTGAGGTACTGGAACTGTTCAAGACTTGGGTTACGTCCACATTTTTGTGTCCTAACGTTGACTTATTTTTATTTTTTTTAACACAGCATCTGCACTGAGAGTTTAAGGCTCTAACTAAAGACATTAATCTTCATTTGAATCTGCATTAAACCTGTTTGGCTCCAATTTTACAAAACATTTAATCCGTTTTTTTTATGTGTTTGAAATCACACTTTGTTTCCACTTGATGGGAATGTTTCAGGGTTCAGAGATCAAGTTTTATTTGGGTTCAATGAATTTATTACAATCTAAGTGAAATTATTAAATTTCAAATGGGTTCATTTTCACTATTTTCAGTTGCTTCGTTTCAAACCACTCAAAACTCTGAAGCCAGGGGAAAAATGAAAACATGTCTAAATCCAAGCCTAACGCCTGCGATGAAGCCATTAAAATCATTTGAAACTATCTGCCATGAACTCATTAATGTGGACGTAGCCTCAGTCTGAGGTAGAATGAACTCTTGTTGAATGAAGTATTGTACTTTTATTGTGGGCACTGCACGGGTCTGGACCAGGTCTGGACTGGACTGTGGGTCTGGTCTGGACTGGAACACACTTGAGGTGCCTAATGCAACAGAAAAACCTGGATAATGCTTGAAGAAGAAAAACCTGTCAACTTTATTTTGCTTTAATTTTGTCTCATCTCTGTTCACGAACATCTCATTTTGAGTCTACTTTTGTACTTTTGTACTTTTTATACAATGAGTTTTTTTTAATGTTTTTTTTAAATAAACCTTTTTTAGCAAACGTCAGACTGATTTCTTTTGCAGCTCATACTTTTAAGGCTCAGCTGGTAGAGCGGTCGTCTTATAACAGGCTCCAGCTCTCCACAGTTCATTCTGTCGTGGAGTCTCTTTGGGAGTTTCCAAACTTAGGTAAATCTTACTGTGAAACAGACTGTTCTGTGAGCACTTCTACCTGGCAGAGGCAGGTTAGTGCCCTTGGGCTTTCCTCCAGTGTCTGCGGCTCTGGTGTGAGACTGCCTTACGTTTATCACCGTGCACTGTCCCAATCAATTTAATAAAAAAAAACTGACCTTCAGCTGTTATAAGAACTCTTTATCCATTTTATCCAGAGAGACTTTCATTTAAGAAATTAATGAAAGAATGATTCAAAAGTACAACATGTAACAATTGAACAGGATAAAGTTTGCTTGGAAAAGTAAACAATACATGAGATTTTATATCATTGCAGTGAAGGCTGTAGGAGGCGTATCTTTCATAAACACTTCTCAAGGAACAAGCTCCAGGTGCAGAGTTAAGACCGTGGCAAGTTATGTCTCGTCTAGTCATGTCTACTTCATGTTTGGATTTGCCTGAAGGTCATCACATGATCAGATTTGACATGACCTGAAGAGAACTAGGGCAACCTTTAATTATTAACTATAGGAAATTAAAATTATTATAAGAGCTGTAGACATGTGAGTTTAACAGAAGAGTGAGTGGGGTTTAACTCAGGATATTGTGTTGAGCTACAAATACCAGAAAGAAAAACAGAGGCTATCAACAGTTCCACAGTAATCATAATAAACAGTTTTAGAGATATAGTCTTGTATAATCTCACGGAAACACGGATTTCTGCTCAATCTTATGACAGATTTAACTCTTTAAGCAGAGTAAATGTTCGACACATCCAAGAAGCATTGGTTCAAGAGGGTTTAGTTTGAGGCATGTTTTCTTTTGATCTGATGAATGACCTGATCAGCTGCGAAAGCTTCAACATCCAAGACTAAACTATACTAAAGCAGAGCTAAACAAAGTAAAATGCAGATAGTTTTTTATTAATGTGTGAGTTAACACAGGATTTGATAATGAAGCACTATCAAAACATTTGGGAAGATTTTTTGGGGTTAAACATATTTTAGTGGCGCTTGAGCTATAACCATGTTTACAATTTAATTTGAAATAACTATTCTCAAAGGGAATCTTCTAAATCAGGACTTAAAGGGTTTATTTAGGAATAACTATAGCCATTATTTATTTAAATAAATGGCAGTAATAGTACCAACGCCAAACCAGGACCACTGGTGGAAAGTTGGTGCACTATTTCAAGCATCTGCACTTCAGTAGATTCAAAAGAGAACTTTGACTCCACTACATTATTGGCCTCACAAGTACAGGTTCATTTAATTTATAATGTGCAACACCTTAAATTAAATGTTAAAGTGGTAAATATATGTTAATCTAAACCTACAGCGCTGAGTTTTACGAAGCACACATGAACATCATGAGGAGCTTTTCCTCTCTGTAATCTTTGCAACTCTTAGACACACCTCATCTTAGTATGAGAATAATTTAATAAGATCTTTATCCACCGAAGGATCTGATGAAAAACTGTTCTTTGTGTCACTGTCGAAACACAAGGCACAAGGAGAAGAGTGTAAAAACAGCATTGTCCCAGTCCCTCTGGGTGGACTTAAACTCTTACTGCGTTGCTATTTTATGATCAACACCATCAGTTTAGATCATAAATAGAATTATTCAGATCCAGTTACAGCATGTGTTACTCACAGTTAAAACTTCAGAAACAGAGGGAAAGGTCAGCGATGGGAAGACACATGGATCAGACTGAAGAACAGTACTTTCACTCATGTTCCCATGACACACAGGGACATAGTCCTCATGTGACTCTAATGTTAATGACCAACCTTTTTAGGGGTTAGGGGTCATGTGACTGGAGCCTATCCCAGCAGCTTTGGCCTGAGGGGGGTTCACTCTGGACAATGGCCAGTTTTAGATTAGATTAGATTAGATTAGATTCAACTTTATTGTCATTACACAAGTACAGGTACAAGGCAACAAAATGCAGTTTAGGTCTAACCAGAAGTGCAATAGCAGCAAAGTGCAGGATATATACAATGGTTGCATACGTGCAGGATATGGAGATGTACAGGATTTACAGGTAATATGTACAATGAATATAAATATATATATATATATATATATATATATATATACAGGTGAATATGTACTCTACATGTAAATGTAATATACAGATGTCTCCAACTATAAACAGAATTTTATATATATATATATATATATATATATATACATTTTTTTATTTTTTCTCATTGATTGTTATATGTGTGTAATATAATCTTTCACCACACGAGGGCGCTTTAATCCGAAGAAGAGAGGACGTCCCGTGACGTCACATCCGTTTTCTACCAGACCTGACGCAGTTGAGGGAAACATGGCGGCGGCCCGGGGAGCCTCGTCGCGTTGGTTCTTCGCCCGGGAGCAGCTGGAGAACACGCCGTCGCGCCGCTGCGGAGTGGAGCCGGACCGGGAGCTGTCCTACCGGCAACAGGCGGCCAACCTCATCCAGGACATGGGCCAGAGGCTGAACGTGTATCCTTAAAAAGCGAGGAAAACGGGTAAACGCAGGGCGAAAACAGGCCTGGACCGAGTAGAGAGTGATTTCTAGGGGGGTTTAAACCGGATTAATGAGGGAAAATTGTGTTCTATGCTGCTCTAACTTGTCAAGAGAAAGTCCTTTCTTTTTTCCTCCTTAAACTAGTGTAAATACTGGTGTGAGCGCTAAAGGCTAGTGATTAGTAGCTGCGTTTACTATTTATTTACATCACTATTTATTATTATTATTATTATTATTATTATTATTATTATTATTATTATTATTATTCAATTTTATATAGCGCTTTTCCGGGGACGCAAAGACGCTTTACATATCAATTATTCATTCACTCCACAGTCACACACTGGTGGTAGTAAGCTACATCTGTAACCACAGCTGTAACCCTTGCCTCTTACACATTCATACGAGGCAAGGTGGGTTAAGGGTCAAAGACACACAGTATGAACTGTGGGGAGAGCGTGAATCGAACCTACTACCTTCCGGTTGAAGGACGGCCGCTCTACCACTGAACTACTGCCGCCCCATATTCATTTCTCAACATTTAAATTATTGCATTTTTTTGGCTTCTTTTTTGGACTTTTTTTTTAAGTAGCTAAAGCTTATATTTTAGCCTTTAATAAATATTCTAGATGCTAACATGTCCGTCCATTTTGTCCTGCGTATCCGGGGTCGGGTCGCGGGGGCAGCAGTCTAAGCAGAGATGACCAGACGTCCCCCTCCCCAGACACTTCCTCTAGTCCTTAAGGGGGGATACCGAGGCGTTCCTAGGCCAGCTGAGAGACATAGTCCCTCCAGCATGTCCTAGTCCTTCTCCCGGTGGGACATGCCCGGAACACCTCCCTAGGGAGGCGTGAAAAAGGCCTCTGGAACCAGCCTCGACTGGCTCCTCTCGATGTGGAGGAGCAGCTTCTCTCGAGTAACCATGCACCCTATCTCTAAGGGAGCTGCCACCCTGCAGAGAAAGCTCATTTCAGCCACCTGTATCCTGGATCTTGTTCTTTTGGTCGTGACCCAAAGCTCTTGACCACAGGTGAGAGTAGGAACGTAGATTGACCGGTAAATCGAGAGCTTGTACAGGGACCGAACAGCCCTTAGCAAAGGGCCCCGGGCAAACTCCCGTAAACTCTCCAGCACCCTGGAGAGGGTATAGGGCTGCTCCAGTGTTCCACGACCGACGAAAACCACATTGTTCCTCCTGAATCCGAGGTTCAACTATTGACCGCATTCTCCTCTCCAGTACCCTGGCATAGACTTTCCCGGGGAGGGTGAGGAGTGTGATCCCTCTGTAGTTGGAACACACCCTTCCTAAAAAGAGGGACCACCCCTCCGGTCTGCCAGTCCAGAGGTACTGTCCCCTGAATGCCATGCAATGTTGCTAACCTGTCCATCTGATTGATTTTCATGTTAAATAGATTTGGTTTGGTTTGTAGAACATTTGATAAATTCTTCCTTAATCCTGTTCCAGTTCCCAGCTCACCATTAACACAGCGATAGTTTACATGCACAGGTTTTATATGCAGCATTCTTTCACAAAGTTCCACAGAAATGTAAGTGTATAATCTTCTTTTAATGTTTGTTCAGAAATAAGCTGGTTTTCACTGAGTCTGTTTCTCCTCAGATCATGTCTCCCACCATGTTGTTCTTGGCAGCAAAGGTAGAGGAGCAGCCTCGTAAACTGGAACATGTAATTAAAGTAGCACATGCCTGTTTGAACCCACAGGAACCACCTCTGGACACAAAGAGCAATGTAAGTCCAGGGTTTAGCGCCCGGTCAGAACCCATCTCCAAACTCCCCTGAACCTGAGAAAAACCGGGTCTAAACCAGGACTAACTTCCTCGCTGAATAAGACTTTTGGATTAATGTGTTTGGTGAATTCTACAAAACACAGTAATACAATTATAACCAATATTTAAATAATAGTTTAAATATAACCTAAATATATATTTGGCATTCCCCTAATATAAATGTGCCTGTGTTTATTTAAATAAACACACACACCTTTTTTATTCAGTGTTTATTTTTACTTCTACATTGTAGATTCATCAGAACTATGAAGGGACACATATGGAATTATGTAAACAAAATAGTGTTCAACAAACCAGAATGTGTTTTATATTTTAGATCCTTTGAAGTACCACCTTTTGCTTTGATGACAGCTTTGCACACTTTTGGCGTTCTCATTGAGCTTCATGAGGTAGTCACCTGGAATGGTTTTCCAACAGTCTTGAAGGAGTCCCACTCATCTCAAAAATCAGATTTTCAGGAAAATAGATTTTCACTTGTCTAATGTCCTTTCCTTGTGTTTCTTGGCCCAAACAATTCTCTTAGTCTTGTTGTTCTTCCTCAGTAGTGGTTTCTTTGCATCTATTCAACCATGGACCAAGGCCAGGTTCACTCTCCTCAGAACAGAGATGTGTCTGTGACTTGAACTCTGTGAAGCACTTTAGTGGGCGCTAGTCTAAAGGTGCTGTTAATTTCTGAGGCCCATAACTGATGAACCTATTTTCTGCAGCAGAAGTAACTTGGTCTTCCTTTCCTGGGGCAGTCCTCCTGAGAGCCACTGTTTGATGTTTTTTTCACTGCACTAATACATTCAAAGTTTTTGAAATCTACCGGATTGACTGACCTTCATGTCTTAGTACTGATGGGCTGTTGTTTCTCTTTACTTTAGTTGAGTGTTTTTTGCCATAATATGAACTATAAGTCACGTGTAAACCAACCCTACTTCTGCAACAAACCCATGAGATCTGATGTTTTAAACACATTAGGACAACGGCAACAACAGTCACCTCAAAGGGCTTAACAGACTGCACTAGACAACATCCCCTGTCCTTAGACCCTCCATCAGGTCAGAGGAAAAACGCCAAAAAAACCCAGCCGGGAAAAAAGAGAAACCTCAGGGAGAACCACAGAAGGAGGGGTCCACTCCCAGGACGGACAGGCCGTGCAGGAATGTGTCCAGGACAGTTGAAAAATACATAGAAATACACAAACATTTTCACAAATTAAAACATGTATATTGGCAGTGTCCAGTGCCCACTCTGAGTGTGCAATAGTGGATGGGGCTACAGCCAACATCAAGGTAGATGACAGATGGGCTGGGGTCCTCACACTGGAGCTGAGTCCAAGGGAAGGAGGGGGTAAACATCACCCAGCAGGTCAGAGGTTTGCGTCAACCCTATTATTAAGAAGGCAAGAAATTCCACCAGTCGACAAGGCTAATCTGTTAATTGGAAACCATTCCAAGTGACTACCTCATGAAGCTCAATGAGAACTCCAAAAGTGTCCAAAGCTGTGATCAAAGCAAAGGTGGTACTTTGAAGAATATTCCATATGTGTTCCTTCATAGTTATGATGTCTTCAGTATGAATCTACAATGTAGAAGTAATAAAATAAAAGAAAAAATTTAATGAGAGTGTATCCAAATGTTTGATTGGTAGTATATGAGACAACCTTAACTGAATGCTTTTTAAGTCTGTGCTTTCTGAAGTCTTGCTGTCTCGAGCAGTCGGCAGCTAACCTCTGAGCACTAGTGTTATCAGAATTCTTTATCCATATAGACACGTAGACAGAGTATAATTTAAAAAGGAATGGTCAGGTTTAATTCTTGCAAGAATGAAGCAAAACATGTCACAAGTGGAACAGGCTGAGGTCTGCTTCCAAAAGTAAACAACACATTTAATATCATGCAGTAAAGGCTGTACGAGGTGTATCTTCAAGGCACAGGCTCCAGGTGCAGAGTCCTCTCGTGGCTGTGTCTATGTTCATGTTTGGATTAGCATGAAGGACATGACCTGAAGAGAACTAGAAGCACTGAGTAATTAAAAACAATAGGCAAATTAAAATGATTATAACGAGTGCAATTAAACTTGGTGGAAATGTGGCAGCGATTATTGTATTCTTTGAAAACTGCCAACCTTTCTTGCTGAGTAAGACATGGATAATTGTTTGGACTTTGTTTGGACCACTTTGTTTGGACCACAACTGTTTTTAATTATGTTTAGTCTTTACTGCAGTTTATAAATCAAATACAGTACAATTCCAGCGGCTAGTTTTTGTGTTCTCATATCTGTGTTCTCTTCAGGCGTACCTCCAACAGGCTCAGGAGCTGGTGCTCCTCGAATCCATCATCTTACAGACTCTCAAGTGATCGACCAGAGAAGAGTTTCCTTAAGGCTGGATTTATTCTTAACAAATCTGTTCATTGTCGAGTTAATGTGACATGGGGACAGTGTGTTGTTGCTGTAAATGATTGAAGTATGTATAAAATGAAGAAGTTTGGTTAAAAATGTTGTTCATGTTGGATTTAGCTGCTGTAGAATGGTCTGTGACCTCTGACCCCGTGCCTCTGTGTGACTTACCTGTCGTGTTGTGGTGTGTTGTTTTTCAGGTTTTGAGATCACTATAGACCACCCTCACACTGATGTGGTCAAATGTACCCAGCTAGTGCGAGGTACAGCCTCTCCTCTCTCTGTGGCCCTCAGACCTGCTTAGGACCAACTAAACCTGCTGCTTACTGCTTTATCCTGTCAAATAACAGACGGGGTTATATCCAAGGCATTTAAATAGTTTGATAACTGTATATAAAACAGTATTTATTTATTGATCATAAATACAGCTTCACGGTCCTATATTATCAAGTTTTCTGAGCTTTTAACCATGTTCTTATGTTGTTTCTGCCTCAAACACATACCCAAAGTTGTGTTTTGTTTTATTTGCGCATGTTGGAGTAAATAATTACGGTGAGCTTTAGTCCCTCCACAAGCCGTACCAAGTAATGACATCAAAAATAGAAAATGCTCTTGCCTGCTCTTCGTGTTTACTCCAGTCTGCAGCAGCTCCTCGTGCAGCACTAGCTTGACCTCATGATATGGGCGGAGCCAACACGTGAGAGCCCGCCTTAAAGAGACCAGCCTAATCCGACCGTTTGCTTTCGAGTCCTGGTGGGGCTCAACAAAACCACTTGTATAAGATAATTATTGTACGTTTCATGTTCCAAATCGTAAAATGGTGACTTGAATGTTACCACAATACACTGTAATGTACAAACTAGGATAATATAGGACCTTTTAACATCTTCATTTATGGTTAGGTTTTAAAAAGAGACTTAAAAATTCTTCCTAAAATATTAAGATTTGCCAAATCTCTGTCTGGATCCGACAAATTTGACTATATGCTTTTTATTGGTCAGTTGGATATGATTAATTCTGGGTGAAAATTAATAAAATATTACTTTAGGTAATATTGGTGATAAAATTAATAGGGGTTTTGGGTTGTTGTCCGAAGATAAAACTGTGTTGCTGATGAGCCTGTGATTGGATTTTAGGGAAAACTGAACATAAAATTGTAAATTTAACTTGGCCCTAATGATCTTGCTTTTCATTCGGACTGGCACAGAAGTTGAAAGAGATGCAAATACTTAATAATTAACTGGTCGTCAGACAGACTTTGACGTCACTAATATTCCTCCTCTGTCTCTCTCTCCGACAGCGAGCAAGGACTTGGCACAGACGTCCTATTTCATGGCTACCAACAGGTGGTTACTGCCGCTCTTAACTGCACTTTGACTGCACACCATAGCTTCCAGTGATGCAGTGCGCCCTCTAGTGTCCAACGGGCCCTGAGCGCGCTGGAGGCCATAGGGGCGCTGCTCCATCGGCTCCCGACCTTTGGCCTCTGGGTTTACCTGTGGAATGGTTCGGGTCGGATATAGACGTGAATACAGACTGCTTTTCTCCAGAGACTCACTAGAGGGCGCTGTAAAGAGTGAGGATAGATTAGACTGAAGTTAACTTAACCAAACAGTGCTGCATTTCTTTTCTGTAAACTCCACATGAGGAGGCCCCACACTGGTCAGGCCTAACACTCGGACTTTGACTGAAGCACCGTTAGTGAGTGGGATATATCATGAGCAAAGGTGATGTGTTGAAGCAAAAGGACAGCGTAAGGATATGAGCAAGTTTGACAAAGACTGGGTCAAAGGCAGGAACAGTGGTGACCCGGTCAGTGGGGAGTGAAGGCATGTGTGGTCCCATTAGACCAGAGCGATGAAAGGAGGAGGCCTGTTGGAGCCTCTGTGGGATGTACTGGAAATACTCCTCCTGGAACTGACGAGACTTAAAGGATCTGCTGCTGACATTCACAGCACAGGGTCCAGGCCTCAGGGTCCAGGCCTCAAGGTCCAGGCCCCAGGCCCCAGGATCCAGTCCAGCTGAGTCACTTTTTAGAGTTTAGAAAGAATACTCTTACTCTAACATGCAGATGTTTCCTATAGTCTCCTAAACCGGTTAGGGTCCGACCCGTCCCGTCTGTTTTTCCCCGGAGGCCGTTCTTCCAAAGGTCGGGTCCCGTTGGTCAGCGCCTCGGGCCCCGGTCGCGGTGCGGTGTACTGTACAGGCCCAGAGTTGGCTCCGAGGGTTGAATGCAGGTCTGAAGTGTAGTCTTTGTGGGGTTTGTTCTAAAGTAAAGACGCTCTGTAGCCTGAATAAATCCTGAGTAAAGCCTGAGTAAAGCCCGATAAAGGTTTCACTGATGTAAGCTTGTCTCATAGAGGGCTCTCTGGTAAGTACCACACCGTCTCCTCACATTTACTTGTTTAAACTAGTTATTTTGTCTCTGCATTCTCATGTTTTACCTTCACTTTTTTTTCCCAGCCATTTAGGGTTTTGTT
Organism: Perccottus glenii; assembly: GCA_024416835.2. Taxonomy (NCBI): domain Eukaryota; kingdom Metazoa; phylum Chordata; class Actinopteri; order Gobiiformes; family Odontobutidae; genus Perccottus; species Perccottus glenii. The sequence goes on from CM044560.2 coordinate 27,041,734, forward strand.
TTTTTGTCTTTGTGAACTGTTCATAGTCTAACTGTTGGATTTATGGAAAGACAAAAACGTCCAGTTATACTTTAACTGCAATGACTGCACACTTCACTTGGACTTGAGCTTCTGAAAAGACTGAGTGCTTCTGCCTCAAAGAGTAGAAGAATGTTATTTGAAAAGTGCTGTGTAACATAAATTGTTTCACAGATTAGAGCATCATGCTGCGTTCAAATGCACTCTGTAAAGCTCAACGCTACAGTGCTTTACAACCTAATATTAAATAATTTGGGCCAAAAAGCATCCCAAACATAAACTTGACTTGGACTTGACTCAGGACTTGAGGACAAAGATTCACCTGCAATACGGCAATTAATCACCTAATGACGGAAAAACAAAGGTCGAAGATATAGTATATCTGAACACTTCTGCTCTTCCTGCTTCAGTGAAATTAATCCGGTCTGCCCCCATCTCTGCTCTTCTCTCCACGTCCTGTGTCCCTCTGACCCTCTCTGATACTGTCCAAACCCCCTCTAACCCTCCTACAGCCTCCACCTGACCACCTTCTGCCTCCTGCACCGCCCCACAGTCATCGCCTGCGTCTGCATACACCTGGCCTGTAAGTGGTCCAACTGGGAGATCCCGTGTCCACCGACGGAAGCACTGGTGGGAGTACGTGGGCGACCAGGTCACCATCCAGCTGCTCGACGGTGAGACTTACCTGGTTCCAATCTCTTTCCCAGTAATGTTGCTTGTGTGCAGCTTTAGCCTCTAGACTGGTATCGGGCTGCTCAGGTTCTGTCACAGTATAACGCTCTAATGCTCTGTGTCCTGTCTCCAGAGCTCACTCATGAGTTCCTGCAGATCCTGGAGAAGACGCCTAGTCGCTTTAAAGAGGAGAAACTGGAGGGTGAGACTCCAACATGCTTTTACTGTTTATCCGTAACTACACACCCAGCAACAAAAACCCAAAAATCACCAAGATTCTGGTAATCTGTAGTTTTATAATGACCTTTTATAAAAGCAGTGGGCCATCAATGTGACAGACGAGTCACAAGTCCCCAATTTGGGCATATGGGCTGAGTTGACTGCTGTTGGCATGGTAACCAGTGAGCCAACCGGAAGCTCAATTTCTGAAAGTCTGTTAATCACGTGCTCGCTTTTATTGACCATCTCACTGTATGTTACTGTGTGTCTAAGGGCTGAGACGTTCCTGTTAGCTGGTTAGCATCCCTGTGTTACAACACCTTTAACACCAGTTAGACCCTGAGTCTGAGGCATTAAGGACTCCGTTTTATCACCTCCTCCAGGTGATGGTCATTTGCTAAATGTGTAAAACTTCCTGTTTGTAGGGGTGGTTGGTGGGATTTGAACTCACATCTCTTACACCTTAGCGCCAGGGCTTATCCTCTACACGACTGTGAATGGGAAATGGGTTGCTGGGATACACCTAGGACCAATGGTTAGGGTTAGTAAGTCCGCAGAGGTAGTCAGCTTTGTGGGAAGAGTTTTGGAGAGATATTAACTGCTAAAGAAACGTTGACTGCTAAAGAAACGTTAACTGCTAAAGAAACGCTAACTGCTAAAGAAACGTTAACTGCTAAAGAAACGTTAACTGCTAAAGAAACGTTAACTGCTAAAGAAACGTTAACTGCTAAAGAAACGTTAACTGCTAAAGAAACGTTAACTCCTAAAGCTATCCACACAATAAGATCTTGGCAAAAAGAACTGTGACATTTTTGCCATTGCCCAGCCCTAACTAAGTTCATGTTTTAATCCCAGTTTCTCTCCTGTTCCAGGCGACACAAGTTGCTAAAAAGCCCCGAACAGAGTCCTCCCTCTCTTCAGACCCTTCCTCTGCAGCAGGACCCTCTCTTCTTCATCCTCCATCTGAGGCCCTATTACACGCTGAATTCGCCTCTGAACCGGCTCCATCCAGAGCTTCTCTGCCCTCCACGTCTTCCGCAGCCTTCCTTCTTTCGTCTGTCGGCGACTGGCCCCAGAGCCGCCCCGAACACGTCTTCCACCCCCCAACCCCTGCAAACCCCCCGACAAACCCTCAGACTGTTCACAAACTGTCTCTGGACAAGTACAGAGAGAAACAAAAACAAGAGCAGGGTTCACAGGAGGTTTACTCTGCCAGCACTGCACCACCGGGAAACAGAAAACAGGAGAAGAGTCATCAGCGAGGCCACAGCGGAGGAGAAAACTCTGTGAAGAAGACGGAGAGGAGACACCACGGAGACAGAAACAGAAAAGACAAAGAGCTGAAAGTGCGGATCAGCGCCCCGTCGTCTCTGGAGGGGCACAGCTCGTCGGACGAAGGCAGGAATAACGACATCAGGAGCAGACATTCCAGCCCTGCCACAAACCACAGCGGGAACGGACACGAAGCCAGCGAGGGGTCTGTGGTCACAGGAGGAGGGTTGAGGAAAAGGGCACATCCAGAACCGGGACAGAACCACTACACACTCTCCTCATCATCGTCAGGCTGCGACAAAGTTGGCAAACTGTGCAAGAGCGGCCCCAGTCCTGCAGGTAACAGAAGACACAGGGTTTATTAGACTTTCGTTTAAAGTGTCAAGGGCACTTGTGGTTATGTTCAGAGTTATCTCCGGGTTTGTGCTCGGAGTCATCCCCCGGGAGTCGCCTTTTAGATAAACCTTTATAACTGGTGAATGGTGTTGGGCCTAGGTGCAAGACGGGCTCAAAGGGAGGTGTTCAGACCCACTGGACTTGGCTGAGACAGTCGTGGGTCTGGTCAGGGCTAGTGTCCAGTGAGGACTAAGGGCCGGTGTGGACCTGCTCCTGGTCACTTCTGTTTTTTTTGGGGGGGTAAAACCCACTCTTTGGATGGATTTAGACGTGGACTCCCACATTTCTGCTGCAGGTGGGATTTATCAAGGGCTGCAGGTGTGCGTACAGAGTTTTTTTTTAAATGAGGCCCCTGCGTTTCTTCCTCCAACATATCAGTTTCTAATCAGTCTTCTTTTTCCTTTTCAAACAGGAGGACTGCGGGGCTCTCAGCTTGTTCCTTCCTCCAGTGAGTCTCCTCATGAAGCGGGAGAGCACAGACACTGAACAAAACCACTTCAGACTGAACTGACGTGCCCTACAGGAGACCCACTGTCCCTTTAAACGAATCTGTCGGTCTAAACCTTAGAATTATGCTTCCTTTGAGTTGGTCTTCCTCCTGCTGCTGATGAAGAATATGCAACGAGAGAAAAGGCACAGGGGAGTTTTTTATCGAGTCGTGTCTGATCTCAATGAAAGAGAAAAACGACCCAGATTTCATTATTTTCTGATTCTTATTTAAAAGACTTTGAGGGAAAGATGACACTCGTTCTGTTCCACGATTTTCATTTTTTTAAATCATCTTAGTTTTGGAGTTTGGCTGGAGGTGGTGGACCAAAATAAACCTGTTCAAATCCAACTGAAACTTGTTTAAATCCATCTACATCCTGTTCAGATCCACCTCCAGTCCTGCTCCAAGGCCCTGGAGCCTCTGATTTGTGTTGAATGAAAGGACAAAGGGATTAATGCTGTTTACATAAATGGACTGAAGTGACTCGGGTCTCACGCTGCTTGTTCACAAATATAAACCTATAACAGTTCTGTTGACCTCAGCCGAGTCGCTCCAGCCTCTGACTGTGCCTTTATTTCACAAATATCTGTGTCAGAATAAAGCCATGTCCCAAACCACTGCAGTCTTATGTATTAAAGTCTAAAGCCCTGTTTATGTCCAGTTTTCTGACCCTGTCTTACACCAACATTCAGATACAAAGAGCATATTCGTAATGACAGGTCGGTAATAGTACAAAGATCAAGTAAAAACTGCAGTAATAAAAGCTTTGGCTGGTGCTGAGAGTTGGTTTTAACGCCTCAGATGTATGAGGAACAATACTGAGAGTGTTCTTTTTTAGCGCAGTGTTATTTTTCTGACTTGACTCACGGTTCCTAGAGACTTCTTATTCTTCACATGCTGCAGTTTTTTATTAAATATAACTCATGTTCTGTTATTTGTGGCGTCCCGAAGGGCTCGGGTCCAGTCCCTGTGAAGCGTCTCCATGACAACACCGTGGTATAAATCTCTTGGGTCCCGGAGACTTTTTTTTTTTTACTCGGCAACATTTAAGGACTGTCTCAGCAAAATTTCATCCATTTGACATTTTTTGACAAGTATTGTGTCCGAGTTTCTGTTTTTCAGACTCACATAAAATTTAAAAACCCCTGAAATATTTTTTAGGCTCTAGTAGAATGTAAACAATCGTTATTTATGTTAATTTTGTGTAAACTTGACACATCTGTATTATAAACTAAAATATTTCAACTTGCAATAATTAAAACTTTAAAGTTTATCAAAGCAAAAAAGATGAATTGTACGTTGCCTTAAAACCTTTGAGTTCTGGTAACTTATTTGGGTTTACAGTGCTGCCCTCAGTCTCTGAAGAGTTAAGGGCCTTAAAGAAAACTCCAGGTAGGTTTGTGCACACTTTCCACTATTCGTACAGTTTTGATGGATTTTTGAAAAGTCTGAGTCAAATGGCTTCAGCTTCAGGCTCTACTGTCGGAACAAAACAAAACGGACAAACAAACCTGGAGGAAGAGTGTTTCTGTTTTGCGTTTGTCCCGTGGCCCTTCGAGGGCCCTCGTCTGAGTGCATGAAATCTTAAGAGTTTATTGATTTGGTGCAAAAACAAGAGATACCAGTGTGCTTCTAGAGTTCCATGACCTGGATTCATACCATTAACTCTGAATGAACTTGTGTCCACTAGAGGGAGCTCATCCAACTGACACCTGTTCAAATCCAATTAAGGCCTTCGCATTTTTAAGTATAAATATAAATATTACCTCAGTGATCATGAGGTTGAATCAGTGCAAATATATGTTTCTTCGGAGGATACAAACACAGTGGTGCCCGGATGTGTCTCCACCAGAGGGCGCTGCCAGACCTGGAGCAGATCCAGAATGCACCTGTTTCAGAGACATTCCTCAGGCTTTTATCAGCTCCACTTAGCGCAGTTAGAACAAATATGCGACCTCTGCCTTTCCTTTCAGCCCCTCTGTCCCCCCCCCCTCTGCTCCCTGTGGCCCCTGCAACGTGTCCCCTTTTCTCACAAACACGGCTCTGACGCACGCTGCAGCTGAGCGTCACCGCGCACTCACCCAGCCCCGCACAGAGGGTTTAACACTCCACGGGGCTGCAGCAACAGCATTGACCACGGTCCAGAGCCTTTAACCGTAGAAAGGACACGTTTTCAGGCCAGATCTAGACGAACGGGAGCAGCAGGGAAGTATCGCGGTGACAGGAGGCGCGCCCCTGTGCCTCAGACTGAACGGCTCTTTCACCGAGGCTCCTCATGAAAACCGGGTCTTTCTGGGGTTTTCCGTGGATCTAAGGCAAGTGGCGGAGCTGCAGGATGAGGCGGAACAGCGCGGACAGGAGCCCTAATCTGCGGCTGTGGCTCTTCGTGGGTGAGTGGACCGCGCTGAGGAAACTGGAGCGCGCTGTTCGGTCAAAGCCGCACGAACACAGCGGGCTGTTACTTAAAACCGGGTCTGAGTGATGCCTGCAGGCTCCGTTTGTCTCTCTCTGTTTGTTCACTGAAGACCGAGCTGTGGCCTATTTTCAGTCTTTCCTCTTATGAACGTGTTTGAATGAAGACTTGATAATATACTCCAATATTTTAGATTCATTTTAACTTCGTTTTGTTCCATTTTAATCTTAATTAGTTATTAACACCTGTTACCATCTTAGACCAGGTCCAGACTTAGACCAGGTCCACACTTAGACCAGGTCCAGTCTTAGACCAGGTCCAGACTTAGACCAGGTCCAGACTCACGGAGGTCAGTGTTTGAAGGAGACAGAGTTAGTCCAGACTTAGACCAGGTCCAGTCTTAGACCAGGTCCAGTCTTAGACCAGGTCCAGACTTAGACCAGGTCCAGACTTAGACCAGGTCCAGTCTTAGACCAGGTCCAGACTCACGGAGGTCAGTGTTTGGTGAAGAACAAAAGTCAGGACAGTTTGAAGTGTTGTTGTGCTCAGATATATTCAGACAGAAGTTTGACCTGGAGCAATATGAAAATCAGATTTGAATCATGCAAACCTCAGAGCTCGGTGTGGCTCTGCGGCAGATTTAAATCCCTCTGTGACCACAGTCGTGTGCAGAGTGGTTAGCACTCCTGCCTCACAGCAAGAAGGTCCTGGGTTCGATTCCCATCCTGGGCAGGGCCTTTCTGTGTGGAGTTTTCATGTTCTCCCTGCGTCTGCATAGGTTTCCTCCTGGTACTCCAGTTTCCCCCACCACTAAAAACCATGTGCAATAGGACTACAGAAAATTAGCTGCTAAGTTATAATTTGGTACAAGCATCTCTCAATGTACGCTGTCCTAAAGAAATAAACTATCACAGCAAGAAGGTCCCAGGTTCAATTCCCGGCAGGACACTGCTAAAGAGATTTGTAATCTCAGTGGGACTTTCCTTGTTCAATGAAAACAATAAACTGGTTCAGAGGTTAAACTGTAGGCTCTAAATGATTTTTTTATCCTCAAGGTTTTTACAGACTTTATTATTTCTTACCTGATGCTTGTTTGCACCAGAATAAATCAGCCTCTTTTTGGGCCCTAGTTATAGCACCTTTTCAGATTTTAAAGAGTTGCTATGGAAACACAGGGAGTATGACGAGGTGCTTGTGTGACGAGGTGGACTTGGACAAACCCCCCCCCCACCCTGACTCTGCTGTAACCCTCTGGGGGTCCACGTCTCTAAAGCTCGGTCTTGTCTCCACAGTTTTCCCGGCTCTGACTCTGAGCTGTGGGCCTCAGTACCAACAGGCCCTGGACAAGTTCTGTCTGTCCCGGTTCAGTCTGGACATGGAGCAGCTGGAGCAGAGGCAGTGGTGCAGCTGGGAGCACACCGTCGAGTGAGTCTCACGCACACAGACACGCACGCACAGGACTTAGACCAGGTCCAGACTCATGGAGGTCAGTGATGTGGACGAGGCCTGTCCCCAAGCGTCCTGAGAGAAGCTGAGTTCAGTTTGTGTCAGAGCCTCTCAGCCGCTCTTCACTGAAGTCATTAAATGTGTCTCTGAGCAGAGTCTAGCCCCAGAACACGCTCCACCGTCGTTCAAGCAGAGAGGACTCTTCTGCAGAATAATCAGAGAAACACAGCAGCAGCAGCAGCTTTGCTCCTCTGCAGTTTGTTTGTTCCAGAGTCACACTGAGTCACACTGAGTCAGACTGAGACAGACTGAGACAGACTGAGACAGACTGAGACAGACTGAGTCAGACTGAGACAGACTGAGACAGACTGAGTCAGACTGAGACAGACTGAGACAGACTGAGACAGACTGAGTCAGACTGAGACAGACTGAGACAGACTGAGTCAGACTGAGACAGACTGAGACAGACTGAGACAGACTGAACAGGCCTGAGCTGCACCAACAGCCAGGTTTAAAATTTAAACCAGTTCAAATCCTGGTTAAAACAATTCCACTGAACCCGCATTAAACCCAGATTCCTCCCAATTTATTAAAATAAAACCTCAAACAAATGTGCACTGTACCTGGCACCACCTGGAGGTCGGAAACTGTCAGAGCATTTAAGTGTGATAGAGATTCTGAAAAAAATAAAAAAAACTTGTGTAATCATGTGTTGTGAGGCCAGTCTAACCCTGGTCTAACCCTGGTCTAACCCTGGTTCTACCCGGTCTAACCCTGGTTCTACCCGGTCTAACCCTGGTTCTACCCGGTCTAACCCTGGTTCTACCCGGTCTAACCCCGGTCTAACCCTGGTTCTACCCGGTCTAACCCTGGTTCTACCCGGTCTAACCCCGGTCTAACCCTGGTTCTACCCGGTCTAACCCTCAGGCCGTACGGGGAGCTCACTAACTGCTCGTACCTTGTGGCTCTGAAGATGGAGTGCTTCTGGCCGAACCGGGTTGTGGACCGGTTCTTTGTGGAGGTGCACCAGAGGTTCTTCCAGGACTGTGCTCTTGAGGGCCGGCTCCTGAGGGACCCCCCGAACCGCATCATGGGCCCCTTCATCGTGGTCCCGGTCCTGGTCACACTGCTCATGACTGGCCTAGTGGTGTGGAGGAGCAAGCGCAATGAGGGCATCATCTGAAGAACACTCAGGTCTGCTCGGGTCACACTTGGGTCTGACCAGGTCTGATCGGGTCTGATGGGGAACCCTTTTTTTTGTTGTTTTTAAATGTGATACAAAAATAAAATAACGTTTCTGAACATTTGATTTTTGCTCAGATCAAAAAAAAAATTTTTTATTCTGTGTGACCCGGAAGTTGAACCTCAGTCACTTTCATTGGTCCTTCTTCCTGTTTTACGCCAAAACTAAATTACATTTCATGATCAGTGTGTGGGCCACAAAAAATGAAGAAATAATATACATTTTATTTACATTTTAAATTCCCCCTTTAATTTTCAAATTAAATAAATATTTGAGTCATTCGTGGATTTCCTCGACTGAATTTAGTTTTCGTTTATTTAGAAAAGGAGTATATTTTTGTAATAATTTGAAGGGTTTTAAAATGGCCCAGTTAATAATCTGATAAACTCTGTGGAAACTGTATGTGTGTGTATATATATATATATATATATATATTTTGTTCTGTTGACAGTAATGTATAATTCAGCAAAAATACCCATAATTTCTTAGTTTAATCTTAATATTTATGGCTGAGACACTTTTTATTTTGCTGTTTAAGACTTAAAATATTCCAGTTTATTATATCGTCTTATCATAGCTTTTGTGTAGAACCTGTTTTGGAGAAAATATGTTTATGAGCTGAAATGATTATTAATGATGTTAAATGTAGGCACAGCTGCAGCTTCAGTAAAAGCACAACAGAATCTGTGTTTTTTTAATGTAACAGAATAAACACTGGTGTCTTTAATGGAGTCTGGTTCATTTACAGACGTCACTGAACAGAATCCGTTTAGAGGTTTCTACAGAAGAGTGTGATTAGATTAAAGTTATTAAAGTGGCCCATATCTTGGAGAAATATCGGTGATGATGAAGAATCTGCAGAAACCCCTCCCACTCTGTTCCTGTTCTCATCAGACTCATCTCGAGACAACAGTCTGTGACTCCTGAAGCTCTAAACCCAGTCTTTGAACTGGACACTGTCTTGTGATGTTTAAACCAAACACCTGTCACTTTAAAAAACTGAATAAGAATAAGCTCTGAAGTGGCTGTAGATCTCTTTTAAGGATCTAAGTGGGACGTCTCAGGTTGACTCTGGTGACAGTTTATCAGCAGCTGTTCACAGATTGAATGATGGGAAACTGACGATAAACAGAGCCTCATGGGAAATGTAGGAATCTGCTCTGACACTCACAGTCTGAGGTTAGATCAGGTTTAATGAGTTTAACAGATTTATCGAAGGAGGACGTGACGAGGAAAGCCAACAGGGAACAGAAGCTCCATCGTGTGAGGGACCTATCTTCATTTCATTTCTTTGACATCATAAAAAACACATGTATTTAAAGTAAGTATTCTTTATCCTTGTATTCAGTTTTTTTTTCCTACATGTTGTGAAGAATAAGTTGTGTGATTCTGTTTTCTGCTGTGCTCCTCCCACGAGGGCTCGGAGTGTGGGCTGCTCCTAAAAACAAACTCAAGTGGACTCTCACTGCTGCTCTTCAGAACAAAAGAACCAAAGCTGCTTTTATTCACGTCAAACACGAGCCGCCGCAGAGTTTCAGCTCCAAAATGTTCAATACATGTAAATGTATGTAAATATGAGTAATTATATGTAAATATAAGTAAGTGATAATTACTGAGATCATTTATTTTGAAGGCTTAGAACCAAAAGAACATCACTGACATTTCACTGTATTTAAATCTGACTTTAGTCCTGGTTTAGTCCCGGATCTGGACACTGGGGTTGTGGGGGGGGCAGCAGTCTAAGAGATGCCCAGACACTTCCTCCAGCTCTTCGGCGTCAGCCGAAAAAGGGAGCGTCTCTCCCAGAGGCCTCCTGAAGGTGTCTGGAGGGCAGATGCCTGCTCTCAACTGAATATTTAAATGTTTAGAATCACAAACTACAGAAAGACTGAAGACTCAGGAGTTGGTGTTTTTGTAGTAAAATGTATTAACACAAATGAGACAGACATGAGGCAGGTCACATGCAAAAGGAAGAGCAGTCATTCAGCTGCTGTCGACGCAGTGTTCAGAGTCAGGTTTGATCAGCGTAGACTCTGGGCTGAGCAAAACATTTCAGTTTAACAGAGACTTGGAGCCACGCTCAGACCTGTTTAGTCTCTGTTTTTAGTCCTGGTTTAGTTCATGGATAGACCTGACCTACACTTGATTTATTCACAGTTTAGTCTTGTTTTTTAGACTCGGTTCAGACCGGGTTTAGTTTTGGTTTGGACCAGGTTTAGACTGAGGTTAGTCTTGTGTTCTCCTCAGACTGGACTGGACTTCCCCTGGACCTTCTCTGGACGTGGCTCTAAATCTCAGTTGTTCTGTTGCTTCAGGAAAAACATATCTTATTGTAAGTGTGTTTTCTGTTTGTCCAGTGAATAAATACCCTCCACATCTGTCCGTCTGCAGTTCTCTCAGACCTGCAGTAACACCTGTTCGATAAACTGTCCGTCACCGTTACACAGAAGAACCGAGGCAAAAATCTGTTTTCATTTGAAGGTTGTGTTTTCTGAGTTCAAATGCATTACATTACGATCAGAAAAAGCAAGAAAGACTATTTTAAAGAGAATAGCTTTTAGTGATGATTCAATTCAGCAGGCTACGTCCACACTCATTTCAAATACTATTCTTTTACAGTTTTAGTTGGATTTGAACAGGTTTAAGGTGGATCTGAACATGATTTTCAAACTTTTTTTCACAAGGCTCTTATCTTTTTGACTCTTAAACAAGAGAAAATTCAGACGCTATTTGAAACTTTGAGTTTAAAATGATATGGTTTGAGTGTGGACGCAGCCACTGCTGTTTTTGTCTCACGGCCGGGACAGAGCTGGGACAGGGCTGGGTCAGAGCTGGGACAGGGCTGGGTCAGAGCTGGGACAGGGCTGGGTCAGAGCTGGGACAGGGCTGGGTCAGAGCTGGATCAGGGCTGGGTCAGAGCTGGGTCAGAGCTGGGTCAGAGAGGGGTCAGAGCTGGGTCAGAGCTGGATCAGGGCTGGGTCAGAGCTGGGTCAGAGCTGGGACAGAGAGGGGTCAGAGCTGGGTCAGAGCCGGGACAGAGCTGGGTCAGAGAGGGGTCAGGGCCGGGTCAGAGCTGGGACAGAGAGGGGTCAGAGCTGGGTCAGAGCCGGGACAGAGAGGGGTCAGAGCTGGGTCAGAGCCGGGTCAGGGCCGGGACAGAGCTGGGTCAGAGCTGGGTCAGAGCTGGGTCAGAGAGGGGTCAGGGCCGGGTCAGAGCTGGGACAGAGCTGGGTCAGGGCCGGGACAGAGCTGGGACAGGGCCGGGACAGAGCTGGGACAGGGCCGGGACAGAGCTGGGTCAGAGCTGGGTCAGAGCTGGGTCAGAGCTGGGACAGAGCTGGGACAGGGCCGGGACAGAGCTGGGACAGAGCTGGGACAGGGCCGGGACAGAGCTGGGTCAGAGCTGGGTCAGAGCTGGGTCAGAGCTGGGACAGAGCTGGGACAGGGCCGGGACAGAGCTGGGACAGGGCCGGGACAGAGCTGGGTCAGAGCTGGGTCAGAGCTGGGTCAGAGCTGGGTCGGGGCCGGGACAGAGCTGGGACGGGGCCGGGACAGAGCTGGGTCAGAGAGGGGACAGAGCTGGGGGCAGGTTTACTGTGTCAGAGTGGAGCTGATGAAGGAGGTGGAGCTGAGGCAGAGGGTGACATCATCATCTGGCGTAGGTCCTGATGTAATCCTGAACCTTATTACGGAAGTCCTCCTGAAAACACAACATACTCAATCAATTAATGGTCAGGGGGTCAGAGGGTCAGAGGTCAGTCCTGACCTTGTCTCTCAGGTGGTGCTCTGCTGCGTCGATGTTCAAAGGGTCGTCAAAGTTCAGTAAATCCTGCCACAGCAAAGAAACAACATGAAAAGGTAAGTCCTTACGTTTATCTGAGTTTTACTAAAGTCCATGTGTCACGTTCGAGCGAGACATCTTCAGGATCAATGAACAAACCCTGGATATCGTAAACACATTTTTACTTGAAGTTAATTGTTTTGTAAAAGCTTCCAGAATGTTCACTGGAACTGGATCTAAACGACTAATAATCCTGTTCTAAAGGATAAGAACAAGTCTGAGCTGAGTTTATGATAAAACCTGAAACACTCACCGTAAACAAAGAGTTCAAACCCCACACTACGTCCTGGAAATAAACAGGAACATTATTATTATACATTATCACATTAACCTGACACGAATGATGTCACCTGATATGAATAAACGTCTTTTAAAGCTCATTTCAAAGTGTGGGGTCACCTTTAACGTTCTGGTGGGAGCCCATCCTGTCCCGTCGATGGAGTGTTCTCTCAAAAGGCTGCACAGACAAAGGAAAGTTATGTCTGTAGTACGTATGTGAGGCCGAGGTTAAAGACGCTCAGACTGACCTGAGGCAGATCTCTCCGCTCTCTGTGATGTTGGGATGCCATACTCTGGTCAGACACCTGACTTTAGGAGGCTGTGGGTCAGACACAAGAGCCAACACCTCCGAGTCAGACATGATTCACTCTGAAAGTAACTCTTAATGGAGCTTTAGTAAAGGTGCTTCTTATGATGCATCTGTAAATATGTTTGTTCCTGTTGCACCACAGATCTATGGCTCAGTTGTGTTTCATTTCTCACGAGGATTCAAACACTTACTGAAGAATGATCTCAATAAATAATCAATCAATGATATCATATTTACAGTTTAGAGGTTTTTAACGACATCTAAAAATATAAACACTTCAACTGCATTTGTAAGGGTCAAAGGTCAATTTAGGGGAGATGATTTTATTCCATATAAAAGTATTTCCTCTTTACATTCCTCAGTAAAGCTCCTGGAACCCACTGACAGCATTAATATGATAAACTCACCACCATGTTGTAGGCTTCAGGGACATCGATCTCAAACTGAAACCTGCCGCTTTGGTAATAACCCTCGTCTGGAACAGAACACAAGACATATAGACATGTATGAGAGGACACGACAGACATCCATCATCACAGAACAAACCTGCCGACTCTAAAGTACAGGTGAGACTATCTACCTGTGCTTAAAGTATTCTTCTTTTAAAGTGCCTAGGTGTATTATCTAATGGTCACTTAACCATCTTTTAAGCCGTTTCTTAAACCAAACAAAAGAGGGGCTTCCTCTAATGTGTCTGAAGTGTCCAATGTTAATAGAGAAGACGTTGTGCAAAGGTACACTTTCTAAATTGTTCTGCCTCTAAATTGATCTTGTTCAAGCTCCAACAGGAAACCGTCAGCGCCTCCTGTCAGCCACTAGAGGGAGACAGAGCCCAGAGAACTACAGTCTTCAGGTTTCTCAGGAGTCTGTGCACTTCTACCTGGAGACACCGCCAGCTCAAAGTGGTGCAGCTTGTCCTCGTCTGGAAAACTGGCTTTACACGTACCTGCAGCAGAGACAGAGACGGAGACGGGTCAGAGACAGAGACGGGTCAGAGACAGAGACGGGACAGAGACAAGTCAGTGACAGAGACGGGTCAGAGACAGAGACAGGACAGAGACAAGTCAGAGACAGAGACAGGTCAGTGACAGAGACGGGTCAGAGACAAGTCAGAGACAGAGACAGGTCAGTGACAGAGACGGGTCAGAGACAGAGACGGGTCAGAGACAGAGACAGGTCAGAGACAGGACAGAGACAAGTCAGAGACAGAGACAGGTCAGTGACAGAGACGGGTCAGTGACAGAGACGGGTCAGAGACAGAGACAGGACAGGGACAAGTCAGAGACAGAGACAGGTCAGTGACAGAGACGGGTCAGTGACAGAGACGGGTCAGAGACAGAGACAGGTCAGAGACAGGACAGGGACAAGTCAGAGACAGAGACAGGTCAGTGACAGAGACGGGTCAGAGACAGAGACAGGTCAGAGACAGAGACAGGACAGGGACAAGTCAGAGACAGAGACAGGTCAGTGACAGAGACGGGTCAGAGACAGAGACAGGTCAGTGACAGAGACGGGTCAGTGACAGAGACGGGTCAGAGACAGAGACAGGACAGGGACAAGTCAGAGACAGAGACAGGTCAGTGACAGAGACAGGTCAGTGACAGAGACAGGTCAGAGACAGAGACAGGACAGAGACAAGTCAGAGACAGGTCAGTGACAGAGACGGGTCAGTGACAGAGACAGGTCAGAGACAGAGAAAGGACAGAGACAAGTCAGAGACAGGTCAGTGACAGAGACAGGTCAGAGACAGAGACAGGACAGAGACAAGTCAGAGACGGGTCAGTGACAGAGACAGGTCAGTGACAGAGACAGGTCAGAGACAGAGACAGGACAGAGACAAGTCAGAGACGGGTCAGTGACAGAGACGGGTCAGTGACAGAGACGGGTCAGAGACAAGTCAGAGACGGGTCAGTGACAGAGACGGGTCAGTGACAGAGACAGGACAGAGACAAGTCAGAGACGGGTCAGTGACAGAGACGGGTCAGTGACAGAGACGGGTCAGTGACAGAGACAGGACAGAGACAAGTCAGAGACAGGTCAGTGACAGAGACGGGTCAGTGACAGAGACGGGTCAGTGACAGAGACAGGTCAGAGACAGAGACAGGACAGAGACAAGTCAGAGACGGGTCAGTGACAAAGATAGGACAGAGACAAGTCAGAGACAGAGACAGGTCAATGACAGAGACGTCTCAGAGACAGAGACAGGACAGAGACGGGACAGAGACAAGTCAGTGACAGAGACAGGTTAGTGAGAGGTCAGAGACAGAGACGGGTCAGTGACAGAGACGGGTTAGTGACAGAGACGGGTTAGTGACAGAGACGGGTCAGTGACAGAGACGGGTTAGTGACAGAGACAGGTTAGTGACAGAGACAGGTCAGAGACAGAGACAGGTCAGAGACAGAGACAGGACAGAGACGGGTTAGTGACAGAGACAGGTCAGAGACAGAGACAGAGACAGGTCAGAGACAGTGACAGAGACGGGTCAGTGACAGAGACGGGTCAGAGACAGAGACGGGTTAGTGACAGAGACAGGTCAGTGACAGGTCAGAGACCTGACGAGTGTAAAACAAATGTGTCTGTCTTTATTGTTGTAGAAAAAAGCTTGTAAACAGATGTATTCAGAAAAACAGTAAAAGTGAGACTCACTCGGGAGGTTGGCTTCAAGGTCTGCTACTTCTGTCGACAGACACGAGAAACAACTGTTATTTAGATTTTTTAGTTTAATTTATTTTAGTCAACAAAAAGAAAAAAGACAATATTTTCATCCAAAAAAATTAATTAAATAAAATAAATAAATTAAAAGTCCACATTGACCGAAAGGGTGTAGATTTATTTATGCAAACCCCTTTTAACATTTAAAACACAATATGATACAAATAAAACAATAAATACACAACAACCACAACAATTCCCAAAAAACAGACATTATTCATTATTTAAATAGTGTTGTTTTTATATTGTTGTCTAGTTCATTCCATAAAGTCACAGCACTTCGAGTACTCCAGTTCCTCCCACCGCCCCCAATTGGAACCTCACTAAAGACTAACTCGCCCCTGTCCAGGGTAAAGCCCGCCTCAGGCACCGTCTTAACTTGTTCAAAACATTCAAGATGGCGGGAGTGCCGAGAGTTCGTTTACCTTTTTAATCAGTTTGAAATAATTACATTACATTACGTCTTTAAAACCTCAACAGCACTAAGAGTGTCTTTTTAAAGATGTTTTTGCACGCCATATTTGTTTGTTTCATTCTTTGTAGACTGCCGCAGAGATAACGTCATGTCCGTTGCCATTCTGATTGGGTTGGACTTAAGCAGCTTTGCCCCGCCCTGAGGAAAACGAGGGGGGAGAGGGGTGTACCTTTGGTGAGGAGGCGGTCTCTGATGGAGACTCTGTGACTGGACTCAGAGCTGTGGCCTGTCTTCCCTCCATCTTCTCTCTTCAGTTTACTCGCTAACGTCAGCATCATGGACCTGTAATAGCACTGAGGTCAGAGGTCAGCCTGATGGACCTGTACCAGCCCTGAGGTCAGAGGTCAGCCTGATGGACCTGTACTAGCCCTGAGGTCAGAGGTCAGCCTGATGGACTGAGATCAGAATCTGAACATGGATTTGAATTATTTGTGGTCTGAGCATGTGCAGTAAACATCTGGTGGTGATTTACAGACTTAGCCCTAAAAAGGTAGTCAGGTACTTTATTTATCTCCATCAGGCTGCAGCTCCAAACACCACACGCACTGACAACTCATTCATAAAAACAAAGACATAAATACGGCGTTAGGATAGTTAAAAGTTACTAGCAATAGTAATAAAGTGCCCATCTTTAACAGGAGCCGTTATACAGTCTTAGAGCATCCGGAACAGCGCAGGGGGCGGAGCCTGTTACTGCGGCCGCTCCTCTGAAACAGTCTCATGGAGAGGATGTGTGCTGTTGTTGAGGATCATACTCAATGATCTGAGGCTTATACATTATTAATATAACATGTGTGCATTTTTCAAACCGTGTTTCTCTAAAAGTGCCATCGTCTGAAGCTGAACAGACGTTAACATTAACAGAACAGGGCACGTATTTGTGATTCTTCTGTTTCACTCCACCTTCCTCTAACAGGTTTTAGACCCTGTACTGTGTGTGTTTCATTTAATTAAAACTCTACAAGTTTAGGGCAAACAGGACATTTATCACTGAAGGAGCTACAGATGTGTGCACTGGGCCTCCACAAATGCACCACAACATAAAAGGTTAATTCATTCCAAAAACTGATATTACACAGGCTTAATGCCTCCACACGAGACAGTAAATGTATTAGAGACCGCTTAAAGAAGGGAGGGCTCCAGCATGTCAGGTTAGTCTGTCAGGCCCAGTCTCAGTCTGCTACAGGTGCTATTATCAGAGTCTGAGTTAGGGGCCACTAAACTAATAAACAAATGGAAATCCAAATGTAATGTGTTTAAACTGGGGGTATTTTAGGAACAGTTATTATTAGAAGAAACATAATCTACAACAACCCAAATGTCACAGAGTAGAGTTAAAGGGCCAGTTCAACTTACACATAAACAGATTCTAGTTGGCTCTGAACAGGTTCCAGATGGACTTGAACAGGTTTTAGTTGGCTCTGAACAGGTAATACTCTCATAACTCATATGTCAGTGACTGTAGAAGCTAAATGCCAATAACAACACAATAAACTGAAAACCTTTAAGCCCAAGCTTCTTCTGAGACAAAGATCCGTTAAACTACAGCTGTATTTCTTCCTTAAACCCCTTTATTTTGATCTGGTCTGTTAATATTTTGTTTTGTTTCAGTTTTTTACCTGGAGCTGTGTCAGAGCCGGCGCACTCACAACATACTCCTCCGCACTTCCCGCTGTTTTCCGCAGGTTTAAACCCGCGGCGGAGGGCTTCAGGGGCCTCTCCGCGGGCTTCAAATCCAAAAAACCGGCCCCGGAGAATGTTTTCAACCCGAATAAACCCGGTAACTGACCAGTTGAGACCGGGATCAAGAGCCAACTCCGAGCCGGAAGTGATGTAATGGAAGCCGGAAATACGAATGCAGTCGCAGTCCGTGTCGAGAAGGAAGCAGAATATAGTTCCGCAGCTGCTCACGAAGTTCTGAAAAATCTTTTACAGTTCCCAATAATCTTTGAGTTTTTTTACTGTTTAGTGGCAAAATACTTTTATTACCAAAGAAATCTGAAAAAAGTATTCTTCAGTTTGAGACACTACAGTTTGTGAGATCATTACAGAGGCTTTATTCATTATGTGTTGTTGTATTTATTCATATAATTATATAATTTAATCAATACATTTAATACAAAACACAGATTTATTATAAAGGCAACAGACATGTTATTGTCCGTTTGATGAAGCAGTTTCTATTGGAACTGTTCTGGCTTTAATCCTAAAAACTCCAGAGCGTTTGTCGACAACAGTTTGTCCTGAAACAAAGACACACATTAAAAACGTATAAAAGACAAGTGTTTGATTAAAAACAGATGAAAACCTTCAGAGTCTGGTCCAAGTCGTCCATGGACTCGATGAGTGACCCCGGCTGCAGCTCTCCCAAAGGGAACGGGTAATCTGACCCCAGCACCACCCTGTCCTAAAGAAAAGAGACATCATAACACCACTTTGTCCCCAACACCACTTTGTCCCCAACACCACCTTGTCCTAAAGAAAAGAGACATCATAACACCACTTTGTCCCCAACACCACCCTGTCCTAAAGAAAAGAGACATCATAACACCACTTTGTCCCCAACACCGCTTTGTCCCCAACACCACTTTGTCCCCAGCACCACCCTGTCTCCAACACCACTCTGTCCCCAGCACCACCACCACATGGAATTTCCACAATTTTTGGCTACACACCGCCCACCTGTGGTCAACACATGTAAGAGCATCTAACTGTCACCATTTACTTGATCCTGATAAGTCTTTTTCTTTGGTTCTTTGGTTCTGAGTTCTTACTTTCCCGATGACGTCCAGGAGCAGCCTGAGCGCGCTCGGGTCGTGGACCAGAGAGTCTGTGTAGAAGGAGCCCAGGTATTTTCGAGGAGAGTGTGTGTTGTGGACGGCACAGAGGTCAGGTCTGACTAAGTGACCGTGTTCGATCCTGCCCACGGTGAATGGGAACGAGCCGCCTGCCAACAAATACAGAGGGAAGTACACTGTTAGAGAATAAAAGCATGAGAACAAGAGAGACGTGAAGAGTGACCGTACCTCCGTGAGCAAAGCACACCTTCAGTTTAGGAAACCTCTCAAAAATCCCCCCAAAAATCATCGAACAGATGGCGGTGGTGGTTTCTGCAGGCATCCCTTTAATAAACAGGGTTTATATGGATCTGAAATGGTTTTAGAGGGTCTAGACCTGGTTTTAGTTGGACTCACCCACGAGCCAGGGCAGCCAGTACTTGTCCATCCTTCCGTCCGTCGTCATGTCCCACGGATGAACAAAGATGGAGCAGCCCAGATTCTCAGCTGCCTGCAAGAGAAAGACCCGTCTAAACCAGATCTAAACCAGGTCTAAACCAGGTCTAAACTAGGTCTAAACCAGGTCTAAACCAGGTCTAAACCAGGACTAAACCAGGACTAAACCAGGACTAAACCAGGTCTAAACCAGGTCTAAACTAGGTCTAAACCAGGTCTAAACCAGGTCTAAACCAGGACAAAACCAGGTCTAAACCAGGTCTAAACCAGGACTAAACCAGGTCTAAACCAGGACTAAACCAGGACTAAACCAGGACTAAACCAGGACTAAACCAGGTCTAAACCAGGACTAAACCAAGACTAAACCAAGACTAAACCAGGACTAAACCAGGACTAAACCAGGTCTAAACCAGGTCTAAACCAGGTCTAAACCAGGACTAAACCAGGTCTAAACCAGGTCTAAACCAGGACTAAACCAGGTCTAAACCAGGACTAAACCAGGACTAAACCAGGACTAAACCAGGACTAAACCAGGTCTAAACCAAGACTAAACCAGGACTAAACCAGGACTAAACCAGGACTAAACCAGGTCTAAACCAGGTCCAAACCAGGTCTAAGCCAGGTCTAAACCAGGACTAAACCAGGACTAAACCAGGACTAAACCAGGTCTAAACCAGGTCTAAACCAGGTCTAAACAAGGACTAAACTAGGACTAAACCAGGACTAAACCAGGTCCAAACCAGGTCTAAGCCAGGTCTAAACCAGGACTAAACCAGGACTAAACCAGGACTAAACCAGGACTAAACCAGGTCTAAACCAGGACTAAACCAGGACTAAACCAGGTCTAAACCAGGACTAAACCAGGACTAAACCAGGTCTAAACCAAGACTAAACCAGGACTAAACCAGGACTAAACCAGGACTAAACCAGGTCCAAACCAGGTCTAAGCCAGGTCTAAACCAGGACTAAACCAGGACTAAACCAGGACTAAACCAGGACTAAACCAGGACTAAACCAGGTCTAAACCAGGACTCCTTCCGTCCAAACACATGCATGTACAGGTTAATTGGCAACTCTAGTGTTTCTAGTGAAAAAATGTGAGACTGAATGTTGTCACTGTCTGTCTCTAAATGTTAACCCTGCGACTAACTGGCCACTGTTCAGGATGTACCCTGCCTCAGGCACGGAGCTGCTGGGATAGGCTCCTGTCACATGAC